>OVBI01000027.1:0-259564 GCA_900406495.1 Sisymbrium altissimum | reverse complement strand
TATATATATATATATATATATATATCTCTCTCTCAAGATTCTTACTTTAATTTACATTGTCTTTTATCCTTTAACATTTTTCGATGCAACCTGAGGCCTGAGCGATAGTCCTAGCAATTTTTTTGGATGAATGTTAAATTTACTTATTGATAAAATTTAGAGAGTTATTTATTTACATCGATTTAAACAGAAGAATCAAAAGAATGAAAAGAATCGAAATTAATGGACAGTAACCATTAAAATCTGGACTAGTGATGTGGTGGAGGGAGTTCCATCGATGGAGAAGGCATCCGTATTTACTGTCCTTGTATCAAAGTGAGATGATGCGGTCTCTAATCATTCTATCAATAGCAAGAACCAAGTGATATACCTGGTGTGGAACCCTCGTATTTACTGTCTACGACCGTTTTTTTTTCTCCAAATATGATATATCTTAGCTTGGAATACCATACCAATACGTGTCTTATCCAGCATTTGAAGCTGTTTCGAACCCACATGATGTAGCATCACCAGTCCAATCTTGATTAAGCTTACAACCAAGCAGGCGATGAATGAGGCCAAGATTGTAAACGTGTATTTACATGCAAAAAATACGTGGTCGCTCAACTTACCTTACTAATGTGCAAACGTGTACTAATGTTTGACACTTTTAATTCATAAGTTTGTTCGTATTGCTTCTTAATCTTTGTTTTATTTTCTTGTAACAAAATAAACAAACTATATTTTATCTTAATCTTACTTTATTTTAGAAAAATCGTTGTGTGGCACTTAATCTTTTTCTTTTTTTTTTGGTATCTTGTGGCACTTAATTAATCTTTGTAGATTAAATCTCATAATTACTACTGTGATTTGTTGTGAAATTGCAGTATTAGTTTATGTTAAAACATGTGTTTTCAGTAAACCGACATGGTGAGATTCATCTTTCCATAGTGACATATGGCTTTCATAAAGTTGAAATACAACCGCAAGAGAAATGGATTTCTTACGACTCATAAGTTCACAACAATTTAATAGATATTAGTATTACTTATACATGAGCATGCATACATAACGAAATTCAATGAACCTTACAATGAGTAGGCCTAGAGTGTGACACAAACAATGCAATACGATTCCTTTATTGATGTAAATTGCATACTTAAGAATGATACACGGAAACCATTAGTCGATATTGAGAATATCTCAACCAACCCTGCAAGTAAACAATAAAAAAAATTCGTGTGAGTACAGCTAGATCAGGAGGAGACACGAAGCTAGAAGACAGCATGTTTTTCTGGTTTAACAGTAGAACATAGTTTTGGTCTAAAACAATTTTGATTTCATCATGAGATTTTAGCACAATCGATATACATCCCGATGTAAAAACTATTTTCTTTGAAATTTAACATACAATTTCAAAAAAAAAAAAAATCGTCAAGTTATGTTTTATTTCAGCCTTTAAATTTTAGAATATAACTTAAACAGAATAACTCAACATTATCAAATTAGTATTATTAAATTGCTAGTAAAATTTATCAATTAAAATAAATATTTTAGATTTGCAGTTTCACATAATTACAATTATTAATTTTCATCTTTTTCTATTAGAGTTTTGTTTTTAAATTACTATTGAAAATAGGTGAATCAGGAATTCAGAGCAATAGCAACAAATAAAAACGAAACAATCCAGTCAAGACTCAATAGCAATATAAGTAGCATGTGACGTTCTAAATAACGTTTTACTAAAATAGTATTAGATAAAAAATTCAGTCAAGAGCATATCAAACGTACGTAGTGCAGTCGATAGTAGAAGATGGGTCAACAGGCAAGGTCGCGTTACAATTAGTAGCGAGGGCTTTAGCCAATTCAGGCTTCACGGTGACACTATTAGCCACTGACTTGATGCACTGACAAGCCGCCTTTTTATCGGCTGATGCAGTGGTCGCCTTCTCTAAATTCTTAACTCCGGCGCAACAAGTCTTAGGAGGTTCTCCACTCCCGTTGGTCAAGTAGCCAACACATGGCTGCAAATCTTGTATAACAACACTGCAAGATATCGCAGATTCGGAATAACGAGGTGTAAAGAATATTCCGAGAACGGAGATGATCACTAGACTTTTCAATACGCTCATTGTAGATGATTTTGAAAGAAATAAAAAAATCTTGTGTGTATTTTTTTTTTCTTTTTTTTTTTCCTTGGTTTTGCTATATATGTATAAGGTTAAGACGAGGAAGCGGTTATTTATAAGGTGAATTGGAAAATTATATTATTTAAAATTAGAGAATTATTAGATGTTGGTGTAGATTGTGATGGAGTGAAAGTAATTGCTAATGTAAATGTAAACTTCAACATTATAGGCATGACTTTCTTTTTAGTATATATTATTTTGGTCTAGGTAGTTAGGTTATGTATATGTCTTGTCGTTTGGGTTTGTGCATATTAAATATATAATCGTTTTGGTACAATTTGTGACTAGAACACTCAAAGCCGACGTGTTCACTTAAGCATTGGAGATTTGAAGGTTATGGGCAATGTACTCCAAGAAGGGTTCATTAATCACAGAGTAACTAAAATATATTAGTAATATTAAATTGCGTAATCTTCTAATTGCGTAACTCGGTAAATCAATTGACAATATATAAACCGTGGGAGGTATGGACGTGGCTTTCTTTGCAGCAGTGTCGAAAAGGTGAAAACTCCAATTGTTGAACGCTAATGTCTTTCGAATAATTCTTCTACAAAAGAGTAAATCTGACATCAAAAACATGAATCAACCATCTTATGCAGATCTTATTTCGCTAAAATATATGGTATATATACACATTTATAAATAAAATATTAATTATAGGAAAATAGGAAAATATCTTACCAAAAGAAGAAAAAAAAGAATACTTTGTTTGTTTACGACATACCGATAGAAGTAGGATATGCAGATCTCCAACTCTGACTAGACTCAGAGATATCATGCAAGACAAGTAAAAAGTATTTCCACAATAATCCTATGAATTGTTGAAGAAACATACTTTTCCCATGTTCTCCATGATATTCGAGGCACTCAATAATAGTTTTGGCCGGTAATAATACGAAATGATGGGATCGCTAGAACAATTATATGGACCAATATGACAATCCTACATTATGTAGGCTACAGTCCTACTAAACAAGAAATAAACTTAACCCAAGAAGTCAAAGAAAAACGGTTGTTCTTTTTTTTCAGTAAAGTTATATAATTACTAAATCTGCAAAGTTATTAATTACAACAAGCCTGACAAGATAAATTTAGAATATAAAACAGGAAATGGTTGGATAAATATAAGTAAAACTACACAACACCAAATACAATATATTTAATCCCAATTCAAAATTTAAATATCTGAACTTTTCTTTTTATAAATTGCATCTTCAAACATATATCCTCCAAAGATATCAAAAGAAGAACAAACAAAAAAAACAAAAACAATGGTGAACTTGGTAGAGTTACCAAAACCATTATTGTACGGTCTCATGAAATTAGCCGGTGTCGTTCCATACACCGTAGAGATTGAACCAGGGACGAAGATGAACTTCTGGATCCCCAAAGAAACCGTAAGAAAAGCAAAAAAATCTGACAAAAACTCTGCCGCGGGACCCAAAAAACCTACTAAACCAGCCATCTTGTTGATCCACGGCTTTGCAGCCGAAGGGATCGTGACGTGGCAATTCCAGGTCGGATCACTAGCCAAGAAGTACTCAGTCTATATACCGGACCTCCTCTTCTTTGGTGGGTCCTACTCAGATAAACCAGACCGGTCACCAGCGTTTCAAGCCCACTGTTTGGTCAAGTCCCTTCGTCTCCTCGGCGTGGATGAATTTGTCCTTGTAGGGTTTAGTTACGGTGGTATGGTGGCTTTCAAGATTGTGGAAGAGTACCCTGAGATGGTTAGAGCCATGGTGGTGTCAGGTATTTGCAATAGTTTGGATATATATCTTAATGTATAGGGTTGTCAAACGGGTTAACGGTTAACCCCACCCCCATTCTGACCCTTGTGAGTTTTAGAGTGGCCCGGTCCGCCACCGTGGTCTTCGAAACTTTAATGCTAACTGCGGGATAACTTGTCCACTCGGGTTTAATGTATTTGAGATTGCTACCCACCGTAACTTCTTCTTAGACCCGTTTTTCTAGACCTCGATCTAACTATATATATCATGCTACGTGCGAAGCAATTTATGCCTAAGCCGTTAATATGCGGTTGTTAATAACACCCTTTGTTTTTGTATATCAATTTTCAATCATAGAAGCTGTCATGAATTATTCGAAGAATATTATCTTATATATATTATCATATATACAGTAATTTTATTCTTAAATCAATATATGACTTTTTTCAAAAAAAAATCAGTGTATTTACAATAACAACTTATATTTATATCAGGTTCGATACTTGCAATGACTGATACGATCAGTGAATCAAATTTGAACCGGATAGGGTTTAAGTCGTCGACGGATCTTCTTTTACCAACTTCGGTTAAGGGACTTAAGACTCTCTTTACCCTTGCTGTTCATAGACCCATGTGGTTCCCGAACCGCCTCTACAAGGATTACATTAAGGTATGTACACAAATTTTCAAGATTTTAAATTTAATCTGTTACAAAATTTCAAAATTTCACATTTTTTTTTTTTAAAGTTCATTCTCATTTGATTAATAATTCATATCTTTATTGTAAAATGTGAAGGTGGTGATTACCAATAGGAAGGAAAAAGCAGAATTGTTAGAAGGTTTGGTCATCAGCAACAAAGATGTGACCATCCCTCATCTTCAACAGGTCTTTATATATAAAATAAAATCTCATTCACAAGAAAAGAAATAGAATTGCTCGTTTAAAGTAATTACATGGTTATCTGTACATATGTCTCTTTTCTCATTTAAATCATAGGGTTCCATACATGAAGAATTTTTCTGATAAGAAATATCAATTATTCTGTATATTTGTTTTCGACATCAATTATTCTGTATATAGAAATACTCTAACATATCAAAAATATAAATATTAATTCCAAGGTAAAAAAAATTTGAAAAATACCACAAAGTTTAGATTTTGAAAAATTGCTAAAAGTTTGTAAATGGGTTCTAGCCATTTGGAGCTGTCCTAATTTTTAGTAATATTTTCCAATACATTTAAGCTTACTTATCGTATATTGATATTTAAAAATTTGGCGGTAGTTTTGAAATAAAACAATAACATATGGTATTCATGAGAACTGTCATTTAGTTTTATTTAGTTTGCAATAAATTAGATCTTATAGGTAAACCGAACACAATGAAAACAACTGACAAATACCAAAATTCTAATAAAAATATTTCCTAACATCTGTAATCATTTTACAAAGAATGGAATTGCCCTAGTTAGAATTCAACACATGTTTCTTTTTTCGTGACATTCTAGGTGGACATTTTAAAATTATTGTTTTCAATGTTTATACACAAAAATAGTATTGTATTTTAAAAAAACTCTAAGAAAATTGAAAATAATAATGTTTTGACTTATTAGTTTGAAACTCGTAATTTATTTCAGTTACATTCGAAACACATCTAAATATTTTTTGAAAATAAAATATTTAGATGTATTTTGAATGTACATGAAAAAATATAAAATTTCAGAATGATAAGTCAAAACATTACTATTTTACCAAAAAATAAGTCAAAACATTACTATTTTCTATTTTTTTTGGTTTTAAATATACAGTACTTAATCTTCTATTTCCTTAAGTGAAATAAAGTATATCTAAATCTTTACCACTTTGAGAACCAAAAAAAAATCTTTACCACTTAACAAAGCCAAATTGAATTTTAAAAATATGGTTATGCAGAAAATTCATCTTTTGTGGGGAGAAAGCGATCAACTCTTTAATCTTGAAATAGCCAAGAACATGAAAGAGTGAGTTTCAATACAATAATTACTTTATTTATCAAAATTATTACGTATAATATTATTAGTATATATTCTCATTTCAATTGTGTTTTACAGGCAACTAGGCGAAAATGCAACAATGGATTGTATTAAAAAGGCAGGTCACTTGGTACATTTGGAGAGACCTTGTGTCTATAATAGACGTCTCAAAAAATTTCTTACTTCAGTTTACTCCGAAAACTAAATTCGATGTGATTGAATCAATAACACATATATGATTTTCGATGTCAACTCCACATGAACTCTTGTCTTATTTTTCTTTGTGTTGGAATTCTTCCTATTTTGTAAAATTATGTAACCCGATATAATTATTGAAACAGTGTAAGGTTCCCTTACGTAATCGTATTTTTCTATAATTTTGCATTTGTTGCTATGCAGACGATTTTCTATGAATTAAGAGAATGGAAGGACCTTTTCTTAACTGGGCCTAATTTCCTAGTTACAAATGTGTTAATGGGTCGAAGTACACGGAAAAGTAATTTCTTTTTCCTATGATCCTATCGGACTATTTCACTTGCATCATTTAAGCAGCAAATTCTATAGCACGAATTTTGAATAAACCTGGTTGGCTTCATTGACTAACTGCTCGACTCTAACAAGCAGCAAAGGTAATAGGACTGCGAGTCCATTTTCTGCTGCCAAAAAAACAATAGTTGGACTGAGAACGAACCAAAACTAGATTGATTACATGCACTTGTTCATAAACCATAGTAGAAGTAATTAATACTCGGTAATTGCCACGTTGGTATTTATGAACAAATCCTCTACAGGGCAATGCATTACACAAAAACACAACTATTGGCTGGTTTACTTAAATCATTGCTTCAAACTTGGGTACATAAAATGAATATGCAGAGCCAACAAAGAAAGGTAGAGTTTACCCATACATAAAACATTGATTGTATTAAAAAAAAGATGATTATAAACAGATTATAGTAATAATTAAATTACTATGATTATTTTAGTATTTTCCCTTATCTAACTACTTGGAAATTGCTCCATAACAAGTTGTCATTGCCGACAAGTTTAATAAGAAAGAAAAGGTTAGAAAGAGATTCTAACGCATTAACATTAACAATTCAAATTAATACAGAAAATATTCTGCTGCCAGATTTCTTCCAACTGTTAATATGGATGCATTACCCCTGGTCATCTGTTTCTTTTATTTATGTTGTTAACGTCAATTTATGTTTTAACTATACTATATTATTTTTATGTGTTATATTATTATTTTTATTAATTTAATATCATCATATTTCATCATAATGTTTTTATGAATAACGATTATGATAGAGGTATATAGATAGGAAAATCTAATCCGCAATTCTAAAAACCATAATGGAATACCTTAACCACAGGTTATAATTTTTGAAAAACAAAAATTTAGCAAAAAAGAGCTTTCGGAAGTTTCAAAATTATAATCTACAAAACGTTTGTACACTTCAGATTCGGAGCTTGAATCTCGTATATGTTTCAACTTCCTGATTTATATATTTGGGAGTTCTGGTTCTAATCCCAAATTAGAAATATGTCATCATATAAGCCGGAAAGTTAGAAAAACACCAAAGGAGTTTTGTTCACTCTAGTTTGAAAAGAGAGCACATGAGTTTTCTTCATTTGAAAAAAAGGAAAGACCGTTATTAGAATGAAAGGCATTTAATAACCTTATTGATTCTCTCTATCCGTTAGCATCATATTGATAGTACACTTGTTAAATAGTTCTTGTTGGATTAAATATAATCGTTTTGTTTGCAATCAAAATCCAAATATCGAATAGTTAAAAAAAAAAAAAAAATCTAAATATCGTTTAAGAAAAAATAAAATTAAAAAACATTCATAAACACTTGCAGTGTCTAATTTTTTTATGAACCTATATTTTTGATTTTTCTATTAATAAACTAAAAACCATTTGTATTGTACTGAGTTATGACTAGCTAAGAAGGATAACTAACTTCGTCGATTAAGAAAATAAGTTAGATAACCCTTCCAAGATGAACCTTTCCAGACAGTATATAAATAGAATATTTTGGTAATTAAGCATATGACATTTTGCTTCCACTGCGAATTTTGTTATATTGAGTTAAAGAACTAGATACTCCAGTTTGTGTTCAACTAGATTCTTCGTAAATGCCGCCTCGTCATTTTTTGCAGTACCTTAATTGTTTAATCAATTTATGATTTTAGTTCTTTATTACTTTATGAACCAATCTATATTATGAATCCAATTTTAATTTCCAATAATATGCCGGAAAGTGTATATCACCCATTGGCTGACAACCCAACAATATTCATTTTCTTCTTCCCTCTCAATCTTTTGAATATTAGTATTCTTTTGTCACGAAGTATGAGTATGTATTGTTACAAGAAAAAAAAGTATTAGCATGTTCTCCAGAAAAATTGAGTTAGATTTCCCCGAACGTGTGGCCGCGAGGAAAAAAGCATATGGGATGGGACATGTCGCACATGAGCATTTCATATACATGTATCTAGACTGACATTTCAATTAGTTATAATCGTTCGACTAAATTATTATAATCGTATATGTCAATGATGAATCATACTCATTATCCAGCAATACGATCTTCATTTTGGAGAAATCAACGATGAAGATTTTTTTTTGCACATATCAACCATGACTAAAAATATTTTTTTTGTTCAACAACAAGATTTTTTTTTTCTGTTGTAAATTTTGATTACCTTAAATGCAGATTATAAGTAGATAGTTCTTTGCCATAAAATACAAGTAATTTGTTATATAATTTAAAATCAAATAATTAAACGTATAGATTAAAAAGATTTAGCTAAAAAAAATCAAAAAAAAAATCTTTAAAGAGTCTTTAAAATGGTTGGTTGGAGATTAATTTTCAATTCTTATGTTAATAAAAACAAGAAAATAAAAAATTTAGCTTGTAATGCCTTTAAAATTGAATCTTAAAAATGTTTTCCATAAGAAAAAAAATTGATGGAATAATTTTCTGAAACATAGAAAGGTAACGAATTTAGAAATGAGAAAATTTGTCTTTGTCAAAAAGAAAAAACTGAAATATAAAAAATGGGTATAATTTGGTTACAAAGCTCAAGCCGAAATGTGTTGTGTGGGATCGAGTAAAAGAAAATGTAGAACTGAAAGAAGCATAAGCTAATGGTTTTCAATATATGGAGCCAAAGCTAAAAAAGTGAAGAATGACACACACCAATAGAAATAATACATCGAAAGTGATGGGATGAAACCTCAGCAAAATGTTGGAAGATTCATCAGAAAAGATGCAAGGACAATAGTTATAGAGGCGGATGGCCGGAGTATGGAGAATGAGGTAAGGTAGATGGTCGGAGAGTATAGTGAGAGATGAAAGATAGATCGGAAATAAAATTGAATGTAAATTGCTGGTAATAGAATAATTGAAAGGGATGAAAGATATTACCTATAGAAAAATAAGAAAGTTTGCCCCCACACTGGTGAGGCATATGAAATTATTACGTCACCACTGTTATGTCCCGTGGAGGTTTTACATTTTTTTTAGTTTATCAATATAGGTCCATCGGATCTGAACACCTCTCGAGTAAACCCTAATAAACTTTCTTTCAAAACGCCACCACTTATTGTTGATGTGCCTCACCTTTGCCTGATAAATTGCTTGCCATTTCTTTTGATGGTGGCATGTTATCCTCTACTGTAGTAGATATTCCCAACACAATATCAGATTTTTCAACTGACTTTTAAAAAAAATCAAAACAGTCATTATCGATTCCAAAAATCGCTAAGTTTATTTATTCTATTTATAAAAAATACTACTAAATTTATTTTTATCTTTTTAAAAAGTACTACTAATTTTGGTTTTTCATAAAAAAAAAATTTGTTCTAATAAGAAAACTTTTACTAAAAAAAAAAAGAAAAAATATTGTTACAAAAAATTATTTGAATTTGATATTATTAAAAAAAATTTTATTATATTATACATTAACCATATTTGACATATTCTCCTTTTTTCATTCCTTTCTTCCCGTATTCACCGCTTGTTACTGAGAGAGATCTTTTTCTATTAAGAGAGATCTTTAATGTTCTTTTTTTTTTTTAACAAATCTTTACTGTTTAAATTATTAAAGATATAATAATGCATAATATTATGCTCATGTCATGTGGAACATCATTCGTTCTCTTTCTTTCTTTTCCTTGTTAATTTTTAAATTTATTGCTTCTCCTTTTCTAGAGATTCGTCACTTCCAAGTCTTGTCTGTGTCTCTCAGACTCTCCAGTGTAACAAAGTTTTCTGAACCCTAGGGGTTGGTTTGCATTTTGAAACACGAAACTGGCAAAACAGTGTGTTTTACTGCCTTTATATATAGTACATTATTTCTCTAATTTTCACTCCACATTTTATGTTTACCAATCAAATGAAAGAAGGAATTTTTGTCTTGATGTTGGTGACAAAATAAGTAGAGTACGTTAAAAATGTTTTCCACTTTTCTATTTTTTCAGTCTTATCTCCTCTAAATTACTATATTTTCTTTGAGGGAATTTGCATTAGATGACCCCAAAAACTACAAATTAATTATCTAACTAAATTTCACTTTATTCATCCTTTTTTTTTTCTATTTTTTTCTACCCTCTTTCTAAAGACTAATTTCCCTTTTTAATCAAATTGTTTCTTCTTACTTAAAAAACGTATTTAGTTCTTACTGCATTTAAAATTTCACAAATATATAATGTGTACTAATCAGTAAAAATGGTAAACAGATAATTATCTTTTACTATTATTGTTTTACCATTTCTAACTACCAATGTTTCGAATGTCATATTATTAAAAATTTGCATCCTTTTATCTTTAATTACTATCTTCTGTTTTATCTTGTCGCAAACATTGATCATACTGACCTACTTCTGTCTTATTTTATATCTTTAATCATTCTTAATACTTGCAGGTATTCGAGTTAATTTTCTTTTTGAACAGGCAAATATTCGAGTTAATTAAAACAAGATAACTATCAGTAGTTGACAAAAAAAAAAAAAAAAAACTATCAGTATTGCGACCAATGTGCGGACACTGTATGATAGAGAAACATCGTGGCACTGTCTGCTACAAGTCCACATCTCGCTCTCTCTCTCTCTCATCTCTTGTTTGTTAGTGGACTGTGTTATTATTGGCACAGACCAAACCCACTTCCTTTACCATTTCTTGATTAGATTTTTTTTTTCTTGGAAATTGATGGGCAATAGGAAACACAATTTTCAAATTCTCTCTCTCTCCTCTTATCCTCCGAAAATAACCAATAGTGTCTGTCTTGTGACCCCTCTTTCTCTCTCTCCTCTTTTCCCTCTCTCCTCCATTAGTAAAGACCTAAACTTTATCTTCTTTTCTTGCTGGGTAACGTTTTAATCACTTGTTAACTGGGGTTAGATCAATTTCTCCTTTAGTTTAATTGCTTGTAGACTTGAGATTAGTCTAGTAGGTTTTGGTGGGGCTATCACAAAGAGAAAACAAAAATGAAGAAGTCAAAGTCAACAATTTAAAAGGTTTGAACTTTGAACGAGATATTTATCATCATCATCTTCCTGCTCTATTGCTTATGATTAGCTTATGAGAACCTAAAGCTATGGTTATTTCTTTAATCAACTAGCTAGGGCTTTGGAAATAGAGAGAGAGACTAGAAAAAAGATTTTAATCTTTGTTTAAGAAAAAGTAAAACAAGATTAGGGTTTCATTTCTGAAGCTCAAAGATCAAACAGATGGAGGTTGAAAAGAAAGGTGAGAAAATGGAGATGGAAAGAAGAAAATCACCAGTGAACCATCAAATCGTAGATCATCATCGTCTTCCTCCGTACACTTACTCCCAAACCGCCGACAAAGAGAAACCCACCACCAAAAGAAACGGGTCCAATCCGGATCCGGATCTTGATCTTGATACCAACTCAATTTCTATAGCTCCAGTTCCAAGGTCATACGCTAGGCCTGAAACTACTTCTCCCACAAGAAGTGTGAGGTATAGAGAATGCCAACGGAACCACGCGGCTAGCTCTGGTGGACACGTGGTAGACGGTTGTGGTGAGTTTATGTCCTCCGGTGAAGAAGGCACGGCGGAGTCACTTCTTTGCGCCGCATGTGATTGTCACCGGAGCTTCCACAGAAAAGAAGTCGACGGCATGTTCGTTGTCAAGTTCAGTAGCTTTGGCCATTCACAGAGACCGCTCGTTAGCCACAACGTGTCTCCGATCATGATGAGCTTCGGCGGTGGTGGAGGTGGTGGTGGTGGCGGTGGCGGAGGAGGAGGAGGCAGAGATCCGGCGGAGTCATCAACGGAGGATCTCAACAAGTTTCATCAATCTTTTAGTGGTAACGGAGTGGATCAGTTTCAATACCATCCCAAGAAACGGTTTAGGACAAAGTTTAATCAAGAACAGAAGGAGAAGATGATGGAGTTTGCCGAGAAGATTGGTTGGAGAATGAGTAAGCCAGAAGACGACGAAGTCAATCGGTTTTGTCGTGAGATTAATGTGAAAAGACAAGTGTTTAAAGTTTGGATGCACAACAATAAGCAAGCAGCTAAGAAGAAAGACATGTAAGAGAATTTATATAATACTCTTTGTTCAACAAACTCCTGTTAACTTTAAGACTTTTGTGTTACGTTTTGAAAAAAGAGATTTGATTAGATTCAGAGAGCTATATACGAAATTGATTTTAGAGTTCCGCATAACGCTCTCTTATCTCTTCCGCAACATGAGAAGCCTTTTCTTTTGCGGTTTCATATGCGTGTTTTGATGTATCCTTGACCTTGTCCATGGTTTCTTCGAATCCTTTGGCCGCTTTATCTTTGGCTCCATCCATTGCTTCCGTTGCTTTGTCTCTACCATACTTCATCGCACGTTCGCCTTTCTCAGCTGCCATGTCTTTGGCACCCTTTGACCTCTCTTTAGCTCCTTCATAGGCTTCATTACCCTTGTCCGTTGCCATCCTGATCACATCACCAGTCTTGTCATACCCGTAGCCCGCCTCCTCATACGCAATGTCTTTTGCATTTTGTGCCTTTTCGTAAGCTATGTCCTTTGCATTGCTTGCTTTGTTGTAAGCAAAGTCTTTGGCCTCACCGGCTTTCTCATAGCCGTAAGCCTTTGCTTTCTCCGCACTGCCATAAGCACCTCCCACCTTCTCAAAGGCCATGTCCTTGGCATCACCCGCTTTCTCATAAGCCACGTCCTTTGCATTACCCGCTTTCTCGTAGGCTTTGTCCTTTGCAATGCCTGCCTTTTCATTGGCGATGTCCTTCGCATCACCCGCCTTATCATAGGCCATGTCTTTTGCAATGCTTGCCTTCTCATATGCCATGTCCTTCGCATTACCAGCCTTATCATAGGCCATATCTTTTGCAATGCCTGCCTTTTCAAATGCCATGTCCTTGGCATTTCCCGCCTTATCATAGGCCATGTCTTTTGCAATCCCTGCCTTATCATATGCCACGTCTTTTGCATCACCAGCCTTATCATATGCAAAATCTTTCGCGTGTCCCACCTTCTCGTAAGCCATGTCCTTTGCATCACCAGCCTTACCATAAGCAAAATCCTTCACGTGTCCAGCATTCTCGTAAGCCATGTCCTTCGCATTGCCTGCCTTATCATAAGCAAAATCCTTCACGTGTCCAGCATTCTCGTAAGCCATGTCCCTCGCATTGCCTGCCTTATCATAGGCGAAATCCTTAGCATAGCCCGCCTTGTCATAGGCCATGTCCTTCGCATTGCCCGCCTTGTCGTAGGAAAAATCCTTCACATAGCCCGCTTTCTCTGAGGCCATGTCTTTTGCATTGCCGGCCTTTTCATAAGCCATATCCTTTGCGTAACCTGCATTGTCGTATGCGGAGTCTTTGACATATTGCGCCGTGTTGTAAGCGTAATCTTTTGCGCGTTGGGCGGCATTTTCTGGTTCTTTTTTCTTACCAAATCTACTGGAAAAAGAAAGAAAGTAAAACGTTACCTATGATAACCTAATTACCGCCATATACGTGCATATTCTCCCACGTAGGGACCAAATCTAACAATGAAAAATTACCAATCTCACATATAACACTGAGAATTAGTAGACAGAACAGAGTCAACGTGATGAGATGGGTGGTATGTAAGCGACTGATTGGGCCAGAAGTGGGTTTCAGAAATTACTTACGTGGTGATTTTGTCGGAAACCCAACCAGCCCATGAAGCAGTCTTGTCTTTAGCGTCTTGAGCAGTCTCTGCTGCCACTTTCTTTGCCGTTTCAGCGGCGTTTCTCGCGTCCTTCGCCGTCGTCCCCTTCTGCCAAGTCAGCACTACCACTACCACCAGCAGTGCCAAAGCCGTTCTTCTTCTCTCCATCTTCTCTTTTAACAGTGATTACGGTTCAAACTCTTTCTGTTTTGACAAGTTTTTCTTTTTCTTTTTTTTTTGTAATTTTTTTCCTTTTTAATGTTTTGATTCTAGTTCCAACGTCCTCGGAAGTTATACTTATAAAGAGAGGTTTCAAAAGCAAAGACCAGAGGTCTTTCCGAGAAGCGGTTTTTGTTCACCACGTGGTGTAACGAGGTTACGTGGCGACCAATGAGGCGGTTTTGTTGTGGAGCTGTCTCTGCGTCTTCGCCACGTGTCTTACATGGCAGGGATGGCCGCGTTCCCCTCGCAGACCAGAATTAGGGGGGAGGGGGAAATGTTTCTAAAGCGGTTTGCATAACCATTCCGATTTAGACTAATAAAGTTTAAAAAATCTGACCCAATTTCAACTAAACCGAAATTGAACGGGTCTCTCAACAGTGTAGGTATTTCGATTATTAAAATCATAAACTATGGTTAAGAAACGAATAATACAAAAGAGTGATTAACCAATTCTAGGTGAACAGTTGGCCACCTTCAGTCGCAAGTCTGGCTCTCTGGTGGTGTTCTTGGATTTTATAATCCACAATCTCTTCAAAAAGCTGTGAATCCAAGACGCAATCAGGTCGTCCATACACCGCAGCTTGAACACCAGCCACGAGCTTAGCAATCTCACGACCAGAGAATCCTTCTGTCTTTTTGGCAGCCTCTCTGATCACTTGGTCGGTTAGGTCTCCTTCAACGGTTATCTTCTGTGACTGCTTCTTGAACAAATGGCTCCATTTGGTGTTTGTGTCTTTGTCACCTGCACCAGTTAGGTACTTGTTGAGGTAGAGTTTCAGGAGCTTGAAGCGTTCATCTTCACCAGGGAGAGGAAACTCGATAACTTCGTCGATCCTGTCAGTGACTGCACTGTCGAGATCCCCGGGTCTGTTTGTGGCCAGGACCAGAACTATGTCCCGTGACTGATCACCGGTTCGAAAGAGTAAAGCGTTCAGAGCGCTGCGCTGAGCCTCGCTCATATACGTGCTGTTACGTCTGCAATAAACGATCAAGAATTTGATAAACTGTTAAATATAACTCTGAGGATACAGTAGAAGTAACAATGAGCTTAAACCGTGATGATCTCAACAATATTTGGTAAGGGACTAATTGATTGATAGTTCATCAATCCTGCTCGACTATACTACTTCTATTGGTAAGAAATTGCAATCCGTTGGTTCAAACTAATATTCTGTCTTATATGGTTCTACTAAACGATAAGCGTTAGAATAGTGAAAGGCTTCAAAAAAGAGGTGAGAGCATCTTACTCGCATAGGAAAGCATCAGCTTCATCGATGAAAAGCAGTAAACCTTTGTTTGATTTCTTAGCCCAATCAAATATCTCATGGATTTTTGTAACAGCCTGTGCACCCAGAGGAGCGACATCTCCTCCTGTCATCATAGCATAATCAAGACCCTGCAGCACAATATAACCAAAAAGGTGTTATAACGTGAGAGGCTCGAGTTTGCAAATGCATAAAGAAAACAAGAATATATAGACAAGGACGAGATAGTCAATAGCTCACCGACTTCCGAGCAATCTCTCTCGCCACCATAGTTTTACCGGTACCAGGTGGACCATAAAACATCATGTTTCGAAATGGAGCTTGATGTGACTTAGTATTCGCTGTGGCTCTAGCAAGATGCTCAATTCTCTTCTTTAGAGAAGGATGAAGAACTACATTATCAAGGGGATTTTCTCCTTTGGCAGATGCAGCTTTACCAAACCTAGAGACTTTGTTCTTATACTGAGACAGTGAGCCTGCCCACGGAAATCTACCCATGGAGGATTCTCGGATAAGTGATGGCTGTCCAAGTATCCGGTTAATATAACCCCATGTAACCCTAGCACCCTCTCTGTTTTCATAAAGGAACCGAACCATGTAAGAATCTCACAATAAGATTCTTAAATCACAGCTATATAGGTTTCTCAAAATGACCAATAACATATGTAGTAAGGAGGAGGTGCATACCGAGTTGTGTAAACCCCGGCGGCTAATGCTGTCACTCCTCCAACAGTCATAATCAGCTTATTTCGGTCAGTTAATAGAGCCTTGACTCCCCCTGTCAAGTTCAATATAGAAACAAACGAATGTGAAGGACACAGTTTTCAAAAAAGCAACGATGTTATCTTCTAAAACATTACTCAGAACGTTACTTAAGTCTCAGGAACAATGAGTTTATAAGTTCCATACCTTCAATGTGACTGAAGGTTGTGTTGATAGCTGCAAGCCATTTCTCCCTTTCACCATTAATCCTGTCCACAAGCATTCTTCGATTCTGCTCCTCAGTAAGTTTGGCTTCATGAGCTCGTCCTTCAGCCTCAGCCATAGCTTTAACGCGAATAGTTTCTCGCTCAAGTTCAGCTCTCTCTTTCTCAGTCTGACGCTGCTGCGCTTGAATCTGCTCTTCCGTGGCGATTCTTGCTTTCTCTTTCCTGATAGAAGACTCCTCTTGCATCTTAACCAACTCAACATTATGCCGTCTCTGTGCTTCATGATCTGTCTGCAAAATAGTTCCCAAAGTCAAAGACTTTCTCAGTAAAGTAACATAGGTTCACTAAACAGTTCAAACATAGCTTCATGATCTGTCTCAAAAAGTTCCCAAAGTGAAAGACTTTTCAGTAAAGTAACGATCTTTCTTACCTGCTGTCGCTTCCTAGCCAACTCATCTTCATATCTAAGGTTTTGCGCTTTCGCTTGTGCTTGCTGCTGAAGTAAATTCCTCTGATCCTCAGCTAATTTCCGCTGTCTTTCCTGCCCATTCATAAAACAATTAGCCCCCAGTGAATCAATCAAGCTAAACCTCTCATTCATAAAACAAAGTTAACTACTCACAATGTCCTTGTTTGCTTGAATAGCTTCGTTATGCGATTTCTCAGCTGCTAACTCAGCCAACCGAGTCTTCTCCTGCTTCCTCATAAGATCAAACACCTATGAACCAACACAAAAGACATGATTTTTAAGTTCATTATTGGATGGAGAGAGAGAGAGAAAGATTCATCAGTACCTGTTTGGAATGAGGAGAACTGTTGATCTCACGAAGAGCTTTAGCGCCTCTTTCCAAAGACTCAGGGTCAAAGCCAGATCCTTTACGCTCATCAGGGTCCGGTTTACTCTCCGGTTTAGAAGAATCAGATTGATCGGTTTGTGATTCTGAAGACGGCGGTGATGAAGAAGAGAAGAAAGGAAAGCGGAATCTTGAGTCAGCGTAAACTCGGTTCTCAGACATTGACATTGAAGTGAAAGCAGCAGCTATTGCCGCTGCGGAGCATAATCTAGAAGCAGCCATTTTTGTATACGAAGACCCTTCAAAATCAAAATCAAGAAATGAAAAAACTTTAAATTTCAAACATTTCCGGTGAGACGACGAGCATAAACCCCACACGGTGGCTAGGGTTTAAGTGGTATTTTTAGAAGAAATTATCAGATTTGTTGTGTTTTGTGACAAAACCATTTCTTTCTCTCTCTTTAGATTGGAAAAAGTAACCGAATCTACGATAAGGCCCATCTGTAAATTTGGGCCCATGTTTGAGCCCATTTGTAAGCTTTACCCTAAGTCATTTTCTCTGGAAAGGTGATTGAAATAGAAACTTTGCTCTCAGTTGAACAGTAGAAGTGGATAGTTTAGGCTTTCTCTTTACTTGTGTTGTGCAGTCTACTTTGGTTGTTCGTTTCATAATTACTAGCGACAGAGATACGTTTTGTTGTTTGTTTTGCAGAATTTACAACTAAAATCTTGTTCGTTTCGTAGTTATTGGTCTAGTGTCAATTTGGACGACTAGTAACTAAAAATTTGGTTGTTATACAAATATCTACTCTAAAACGGCTACAAAATAAATATAAACATGGTTTAGTTGTCGCGGCCTACTGCCTAACATATGTATAAGTAACAGTTCTCGTGTTGCTAGCCACTACAAAATATATACGGTCTAATTTTTTTTAACTATGGCTATATATTGAAACTTATAGATTATATAAAATTTTATTTAATAATTTAAACTAGAAGCGTTCAATTTAAAGAATATTTCATTTATTTTGGTTTATGTTTTACATTTGTATTTTTTGAAAATGATTGATAAAGAGATTTTAGAGATAGTCAAAACTTATTTTTTTGAAAAAAGTTTTGAAACCACATTTTAACGAATATTTCAGTGTTTTGAAGTCCTAAAAAATCTCTCTAAAAACACTCAAAATCTTTCTTTTTTTTGTTGGTTCTTGTTTTGTTTTATTTCTTTCTAAAGCCAATAAAATATGCCTTTGCCATTTTCTGCAGCCATTTTACTATAGCCAAAATTTCAAGAATTGAAAGTTATCCTCCTTTTACACTGAATTTCGAATTGGATTAAAGGCAAAAGTTCCCGCTCAGACTTTCTTTACCCGGCGAGTGTGTTTACGTACGTGATCCAAAGGGTTCATGGTTTAATAACGCCCAGATTTCAAATTTAAATGAAAATCATTTTGTACTCTTTAATTTTACATCATCATTAGTTTTACATCAAAATCATTTTATTTATCTCATGCTACGCAACTTGCTTTGAAGATTTTCCATAAAATGCCCAAGAGAAATTTAGTCTTCTGATTCGTATGCTTAATCCAGAGTAGAGAGTTTGATCCAGTCTATTACTATGAACCAAATTTAATCGGATAAGATTAGGATGAAACTGAGAGTTTATTACATAGATGGAAACCGAACAGAAATAAATAAAAGACAATAGAATATAAGCAATAACATCAAACTCTCTTTTACATATAGATGCTCTTAATGTCTTCTTCTGGATGCTAAGGCACGTAGTTATTTTTTTAAAACTCAATGGCTTCAATTAGTGTTACGGTACCTAGGTTGTGGATAGCGTCCTGATTCAATGTCATTCACATCTCTAATGAGCAATTCATAGTGTCTTTTTACCTCTTCAGCTGATTTTCCACCAACTGCTCTTGCGACGTTTTGCCATCGGTCAGGAGTATCCTTGTCGTACGTAGCCAAAGCCATTTCGAATTGCTTGTCCTGTTTCGCTGTCCATGACGAGTTAGTGCTCCGGGAAGTGCTGATTGAGTTGGAAGCCATTAGTTTGAAAATGTGGAAGTACTGTAGGATCAAAAATGAGGAATATTGAGAAGTTGGGTTTGTATTAACGATGAAGAGGGTTGATTTGGGTTTAACTGAAGAGAGTGTGGAGCTCCTTATATGCAGGAGGGAAAAAAGCATATAAGCCAGTTGGAGGAATATATCTTTTGAGAGGAGAGATTTTTAGAGTGACCCAATATTCTTTTAGCAACCACATAAATTTTAGTGATGGGACAAATTTTTTGAAAGAAGCTGCTTTGATGATGATGATCATTAGAGTATAACCCCTTAAAAGGTTTAATAGTTAGTGGAATTGAGATATTCTTTGACCATCGCTATAGAAAATTAGGATGCTTCCTTTTCTTGATAGTATCCGTACAGTAAATCAAAAATACTGTTGGACCCTCCCTTACCTCTTTCAGCATTTTGGATCTTATCATCATTATGAGCACTAGGGCCGAATTAAACCCCTATCGTATCAGATACTACTCAAAAGCATGTGATGGTTAAGCTTGTGTTAAACATTTCTTGCAATTTTCATCTTTGCAACTATTGGATTAGCGGTTAAATGATATGTCTTTTCGCTGATTAGCTCTGTCGACGTTTTCCCTTCTATCGCAAGGACAGTGACAAGAAGCGAATATTACCATTATTGGTCTCAAGCTTCTTGAGCAACTTCAGGTAATCTTACATTTACTGGTTTATATTGAGCATCTCTATAGAAAGAAGGAACATCTTTTCGTGAATATTAAACCCTATTTATGTCCGATGCTTTAGCTAGTCGGTGTAAGTGTACGTCAGAACATGATTCCAATTATTAGACAATAAGACAAATCTCAGACGACACACAGTACAAAGATATTGTACTGTGGCATAATCAGAGATTTTTAACCCTCTAAAACCGTGGGTGCCACGGAATAACATTCTTTGACAATGGTAGGTCCATTTATTAGAAAGAAAAAACATTGAAGATGATTCCTCATTAATGAAACCAAAATTTATTTATTTCATCGTACGTCTTCTAAACTAGTTCTTCTACGTTAGCTCTTTGATCTCTTGGTGTTTTTTTCTTGCATAAACTTAATCGAAATGGGAAAGGCAACACATTTTTAGGAATATTCAGGTGTTCCTGTCTTCTTTTTTCTCCTTTGAACATGGTTAGAGAATCGGACAAATTCCAAATCTTGGGATCTTATCTTCGAGAGATCTTCTGCGCCTTTCCTACGCTTGCTGTGTTCCTTTGTTTTAAACATTATTCAATCCTCAAATTCTTTAACTAATGAGAAGTTATTTTCTAGATTCTAAAACAAAATTTGTGTTTGTGACTAATGAAACCCTTACCCAAACAAAGCCTCATTTTTCTAATTCGAATACGTTAATATATACAACTCACCTCTGTGTTTACGCTGTATCTAGGGCAAATCTGATTTCGTATATAATTAAATTGATATGGGTATTTTGATGAAAAGATCAGAATATCCGGATCAGTACACAAAATCTATTTTGATGATATTTTTGATTTCTTCTATTTATTATAATATAAATAAATGCTACACATGTTATATAAAAAAAATTCATTTTTTTCTTTTAAATCCAATGTTTTCTAAAACAATAAATTTATATAACAAGTTTAGGATTAATAAATGAAAATGGAAAGTAGATTATATTTTTAGGTTTTATGTTTCATTTTTTTCTTCTAAATCCAATGTTTTCTAAAACAATAAATTTATATAATAAGTTTAGGATTAATAAATGAAAATGGAAAGTAGATTATATTTTTAGGTTTTATGTTAAAAATTAAGGAATTTAGGCTAAAATATACAACATATATACATCAAACTATATATCTTGATACAAATTTATTTTGTTGGGAAAGGTTAAATATATTTTGTCTTTTAAATACGATACCGATCTTTTAACTTACAAATGAGTAAGAGTATTTCATTTTGTGACGAGAACATTAACTTGCAAATATGACCGATCTTTTGCTTTTTACTTGCCCAATTTCCTTCTCTACATGGAGCCTCTCTCAGATTCCATGTTTTAATTCAATTCCACCATCGAATGTTTTGGAAGAGAACATTAATTGGATATCACGCTTGAAGGATCTCAATTGGTACCGAAAAAAATATCAATTGCTCCCATTCTAGCTATTACGGTGCATTTGGAAGTTTAATTAAGAATAATCTTCTCTTCAGTAAGAAAGAGATTAATGTAATGGGTGATGTACAACTTGCGTTCGGTGATTTGGATCCTGCTAGTCAGCCTTAAATCCTTTTCTCTACTTGGAAGAGACCATCGGAATATTTAATGAAATGTAACTATGTTTCTGTGTTTAATTAATACTACTAACAGCTCTTCAGAATACCTTCTTCATGATGTTAAACGGAGAGACGATTCATTTTCAGATACAGAGCCTATGTAATGATATTTGGGGGTGGACGCTCAAGATAAATCACTCCTACTTTATCCATGTTCAAAGACAGGTCAATATAGTGGCTCATATACTAGTAGACAAGGTCCTATTGATCATCAATTTTATTTGTGTTCATCTTATCCGCCGCAATGGTTAACCTCATATTTGTATAATGATTATGTAAATTCACACCTGGTTTTATCATTAATTAACTTTGTGGAAAAAATAATTTGATGTATGTTGATTAATTTATGACTGAAAAAATATCCCACTATATATAAGGTTAAAAGTTTAATTTAATGTATATCATATATCATTTCTCTATTTTTAAAATTTTCATTTATTAACTATTAATTTATATTTTTAAGAAAACTATTGCAGTTGAAAGAATTAAAAACAAATAAACTTCACTTAGTAACAAAAGATTTCAATGTTCATAATTAAAATCTTTTGGTCCATTTATACTCTAATTTAGGCACTTCTTTACCATGTGTGAAGTAAATTCCATCTTCTCTAGCATCCCAATAGTTTTTTTTACCATGATCAAATGCGCCACTACTACCTTCATATGCCCTAATCTTTGCCAGTCCAAATGCTTGATAAAAAGTACAATCAATTTTGTTTTTAAATACAAATCTACCATGAAAACTATAATCTCCGGTTTGTCCTGGTTGTATATAAAAGCGACCAAGTTGTACGTCATTAAATTTACAAAAGATTTGGAGTTCATTTTTTGGACCTAGAGAATTTGTAAAGTATATGTGGTTTTTCGCAAATAGCTTCGCGTTAACCAATCCAAGAGACAATACTATAACAAACAAAAGATATGAGAGATGGCTCATCATTTTAATTACTAGATGGGTTTTTTTTGTTAGAGATGATATGTATTTAAGAAAATGAAATATGCCAATTTATACAGTAATGCATGTATATATCAATAAATGTATTGTGTAAAATTAAGTAATCCTTATAGGATGTATTCTAAATTTGGAGAATAGTGGTGAATTTCTGATGATGAAAATGACTTTTGGATTGTTATTATATATTTTGATATTCTAAACCGTTTTTTTCCTTTTAGTAGATTTATTACTAAAAATAATAGAAAATTAATATAAATTTTTATTGTATTATTTATTATATGTTTTATCTAAATTATATGAAATTAATACAAAATCTTATTTTACTATTATTTTTTCATTGAATCATCTCATTTTATTAATTCAAAATCTCATTTTACTATACTTATCTAAGTAAAAGAAGATAATAAATAGAAAAAAAACAAATAGAAAGACAGATGTAAAACAAATAGCAATTGACAATATCGATTTAGAAATATAATTGGAATTAGAATTTTTTTTTAAGTCGAATTCAGAATATAAAATAGAGTTTTTCAAACTAAAAACACTCGCACAAGATATTGATAAAGATGAAGAAAACATCAATGTGAATATAATTGCAAACTGAAAAATATGAATCAAAACTTAAAGTTCAAAGTTTGATTGCATTACTTGTGTCAATAATATTGTATCCATCCCTTGAGATGATGAACCAAACTGGAAAGCATAAATGGAAGAACATTTTTACTAACAAAACCAAAACATGCGTAATGAAATGAACATAAATTGCAACAGAAACAGGCTCGATGAGTTAAACACAAACTATAACCAATACAATAAAAAATTTATAAATTAATAGTATTGGGACCATAAAAATTTATTAATTTCTTGAGTTATTAATTAATGAATAAATTAATATTTACTAATTTATAGAAAAGATGAGTTTAATCCATAATATTTTTTAGGTTTTGTTTGAAAACTATTGATGTTCAAAGAAATATTAAAGAATTTAAATGAATCTGATGACATATACAAACCTTAAGTAATGAAGTTGAAATTCCTTATCGCTCAACAATAGATTTTAATAACATATATTGAGTTTTCATGTAAAAATAATATATGTTCATAAGTTCAAAATGTATAAAAAATAATAATGAAACTGAAATTAATATTACAATATATTTGAAAGTATTTAGAAATAGAAAATTCGTCATGTCTAAAAAACTTTATAAGTTTTGAATTCAAATCTAATAGATAAACATCACTAAAAATTTGATACAATAAGTAAAAGTATAAATAAACATTAATGAGATCTTTAGTTTAAATAAATCGTACTAATATTTTAGTATGTTATCTTGAGAATATATATATAATTATGTAATTATAAATTTTTAGTTTTTTTGGGACCATATATTTACATAGAGGTTTCAAAAAAATTATTATCTTATTATCCTATCAAATTTTATTAAATTTTACACTAACCAGAATAGAAAAATTTAATAATTTATAGTTATTATCAATTTATTGTGTATTAATTTACAGAAATTATACTGTATATTGAATGAAATAATCGAACAAAACATGAAAACAATGAACCTCTTTCTGTCTCAAAACTAGATGATTTAAAAACTTTAAAGGGCCAATCAAAAGCATAAATAAATTTAAAACAGAAAACCAGATCATTAAGTTGAACAAATAAATGGATCATACATCTTCAATTGATTCTTATCTTATTCAGAAAAAGTAATTAAATTTTTTAACTAACAACGTAATTCATCAAAGTAAATGTCTGGTAAATAAAAATGTTAAACAAGATTTTTGATTATGTAAACAAAAGAAGACATAAAACAAAATAATTATTTTTCCACACATATATACTACTCAATTTTTACTAGATTTTCTACTTATTTATCTGTTCTAATTCTTGTTAAAAAGCACTGAAATTGTTAATATTAAAACCATTTTGTCTTCATTCAATGTGTCCTAAAAAAACATGATGAATGTAGTAAATGAGAATTTAGAGAGAAATGAAGACAAAATATATTCATTATCAACAATTTTAGTGCTTCATTCATCATAATAATCATTTAATTTTTTGTTTTTTTTACACAAAACATACTCCTGCATATATACCATGAAAAAACTGAATATATATAAGTAGTATTGCAACATTTCAATTTCATCTTGATCAGAACGTAGATGAATTTTAATCATTGTCTTGATCAAATTTGCGTTTTTTCTTTTTTTTGTGCATGATAAAAAAACTTTCAATCTTATCACAATTAGTAATTAGTACTTCTTCTATTTTTAAAGGAATGATGTTTTGGCATTTTTGTTTTGTTTTTAAAAGATTAATTTTCTACACTTTAATTAATGATTTTCTTTTTATAAAGTAAATTAATAACATATATATGAGAAAATGGTGTGTTGTTATTTATATAAGTATTGGAACAAAGTATATATAAATAAAAAAATAAAAAAACTAGGAAAATCAAATAGTAATTGTGTCTTAATTTTTATGCAAAAACTAAAATCAAAGAATATTGGAGTAGTTGGTAACGTGAATAAGGCTATTGATAATTTTATCAATTTTAAAAATTTTACTGTTAATGTTGGGTGAATCAGGCTCTATTTGCTTTTATTAATTTAACAGCATTTACATCCATATTTTATTGTTTTAATCTTTATCTCGACTTTTTTTCTAAAAACCCTCATTATTATTACTTTAGGGCTTTTTATGTCTTTTTCTCAAACTAAATTAATTTTTCTTTTTTAAAAAATTATTATTTTATAACATATAATTCAATGAATTAATTTTTTTTTTCTTCTTAAGATTCATTTATCCCTATAATTTAGATTTTTTTTTTAAAAAAGAGAAGAAGTAAAAAAATTAATAAGAGTAAAATTATAGATTTGTTTCTAATTGATGTGGGGTATAATGTTTATAAGAAAATTTAAATTTTATTAAAAATCAAATTATCTCCATTAAAATGAATTCTATTGTGAAATTTTGGTTTTCATGGAAATAGATGAACATAAAAGAAATAGTATTTTATTTTTCTTTTTTTCTATATATTTTCTTTTAAAATATTTTGTTTAATTTTTTATCAAAATAAATATTTGGAAATTGATATATTAAACTTTCAAAAGTTAGTATGAAAAATTCATACATTACACTTTAAAAATTTATAATAAAACGTCAAAAATTTATTTTTACTAATATATAATATAACAATTACAGTTTCTACATGTTTTGATAACAATTAGACTTTCAAATATATTTAAAGTAATAGCCACAATTTTTAAAATCAAAAGTTTCTATAGCCAAAGCTTGAAGCCACAGGTTAAGATGAAAGCCGTTATCAATCAAGGCATAAATGTCATATGACCTTTTAAGAGTAAAAATCCTCAAAATCATGAATTTGAGTGCCAGAGTGGACAGATGACTAATTTAATCCAGGTTAATTCGTTCAAAATATAATACTATTGATTAAAGCTCGGANGGGGGGGGGGGGGGGGGGGGGGGGGGGGGGGGGGGGGGGGGGGGGGGGGAAGAAAACCGAGAGATACGCATAGCTTCTCAGCCTCACTTGCCCACTCACCAACTTGCATCGTCATGAAATTCCTTTTGTCCTGATCTTGCAAATGGATTCGTGACCTTAATTAATGTACATGAATAAAAAATATATAGTAAGCAAACTATAAGCTGCATTACAAAATATACTGATCTGAATCAAAGTTTATGTAGAATATTGGTTTTAATTGGTAGATTGTTAGACATAGGCTTTTGGTCAGGACCGTCAGGTCCGTTACTCAACAGTCAGTCCAGTAAAAAATGAGTGCTCTCATGTTTCGTCTGCCTCATAGGTTTCAGTAAAATAAAAGTCGACGGGGAAATCCGAAATAGACCGTCTGTCACTACGACAGGTCTCAAGTGAAAATGTGAAATGAACCGTCTATCACTAAGATAGGTCTCACGTGAAAATGAAGTAATAAAAAAAAAAAAAAAAGTAATATGTAATTGAGGTATCTTTAGATAAACTTGATCAATAGACTTCAAAATTGTTCCTACATGATCTCATCAATATGGTCAGATACAGAATACTTTGATAGCTCAACTCTTTGCCACGAGACCAAAAAAATAGTGTCCGAATTTTTGGAATCCATGGAAAATTGATGCAAATTCTTTTAATGACAGCATATTATTTTTAGTTTTCATGAGTAATGACTAGCTTGTTCCATCACAAATGGCTGCTTTTGCCTATGATAGCGAGATGCCTGAACTCTTCTTTGCTTGGTAATGATGAATTGCGCTTGTTTGACTTGGAAAACAGGTCTTCGATAGACCTCTCCGTGGCCAGAAACCCATGTGTTTCTAATCGTTTGATAATAAACTTAATTTATCCCCAACAATGTATAAGAATAACCAAATACAAATGTGTATCTCATTCGATCTACCTAGTGGTAAATTTTGAAGAATGTTTATTACATGCATATCCATATATACACTGGTATGCAACTTCAATTACAAGTGCCGGTGCACTTAGGATATAAGAGTAAATTGGCCTATCTATATACATTAAGTTTAAATATCAATATTCTAACTTAATATAGATACGCCGATAAATATCCCTAATCTATCGATATTTTAACATTTTACGATGTGCACTTTGTCATCTTCCATTCGAACTGGCTATTGGTTATTGCTGTTGACTCCATCTAAAGCCCTATTTGGGGCCAAATTCGCTCTGACAAAGAAATGTTTTTTTAAATTTTATGTGATCAGATTCCAATCTTTACTTGATCCCTTTGAGAATGTCCCACATTCGACGTTGTGCAGATGCTCCCTCGTACTCGGCTGCCCACATGAAATTTTAAACATATATATTTTTATATGGGAAAAGAACTTGAATTATTAAAAAGTAAATCCACTATCAACAAAAAAAGGTTGAATTATTGAATACATTTAATATTACGCTATACGTATTTCAAATTTGAACTTTTCTACGAGGTTATCAAATATACGAAGAAAATTATATACTGTACTCTTAGTTTTATTTATTAAACTAATATTAAAAAGTTGTGTTCACTTATTTTTACCAGAAAAAAATCTTTAAGCTAAAAACAATAAAAAAGATAATACGTGAAACGATTTTTTTCTGACAAAATGAAAATTTATTTATTTATTTTTAACTAGTTATCGATCATTCTATTAAATTTAAATATAATGATTATAACTAAATATATAATTCATATTTAGTATTTACAAATTATTTTGAAAAATTAAGATATTTTTATGATCAATTTTGCCTAGTAGACAATGTGTAACTAGAAATGAACCTAACCTAGGAGTGGCAGATTGAACTTGACACCTAAGAGTCACCCATGTGGTGTGATAAACAGAGCTTCCTCTAGTCTGGGTTACAGGAGAGCCTCACCAGTTGTTCAGATGCAATTATTCAAATCAGTAGAAGTGCAAAAGTCATTGCCATCATTTTGAAATAGAGAAAAATTCCAACCTCACTGTTTTCATTAACGTACAGCTTTTCTTTGCCAATCAGACACTTATCATCATGAACGAATTCTCATACACCGGACAAAACCCCTCGCAAAAATCTTAAATACTTCCCAAACATATCACTCTCAGTTGAATAAATATAATTTAGAGATGAAAGAGTCTTTGAAAGCTTAATCCCTTATCTTCTTTTCGAAGACTTTAAATAATTTTTACATGAAGGAATTGAATCCAGAGATGGCTCCCAACTGGAATGGGACATATGACAAGTGGTTGTTACTCATCCTTCTAGAAGATGGATGCTTACCTTATGTTCTCTGGCTATTACATCTGTAGGGTCGCATACATTTCTTCTCTATTTTACGCAAAACCTCTTAAAACGAAATACACGTCCTAATTTTTTTTTCTTAGAAACATATTCTTTCTCTTCTTTATAAGATGGGAAAATTACAAAGTATTATGATAAAGTCGAAGTTAGATACACAATAGTTTTTTTTTGTTTTTGTTATTTGTTTTTTGTTATTTGTTTTTGTTTTTAGACAATATATTGAATAGTTATTATTAACATACGATATAGAAGTCATAAAATTTATATGTAGCTTTTGGCTAACTCGATTTTCTCTACCAAAATCAAATGCGTAGATTCGATGAAAATAGATCTTTGGTTTAACTAATAACTACTATGTTGAGAAAAACTGTACCAACACTATTTGAAAAAAAAATTCTTTATATTTCTTGACTTAACTATAAAAAAAAACCCCTAGGAATCAAACATAGGTTTTAAATATTTAATGGTGGTGGAGCTATATATGATACTGAGTAACTGAGTCCGGAGTGTGGCCACCATACGTTCTTCAACTTTTCTGGAAGTGCAAAGGAATTGCATTAATTTATTACTATATTAGGTACAGAATCCCATTTATTCCAAACTTTTTTATTTTAAAATATAAACTAATTCAGTTTGTCTCGTGAGAGAATCATAGAACGGAATTGTCCGGAGAGAGGAGAGGAGTGAGTTTAGTCTCCAAAGTTAAAGTTCATCACTGAAATCTTAATTTAATTTAAGTCTCAAAAACAGTAGCATGCACATATAAAAACGATTTTCTTTTTTGAAATTTAACATCCAATTCAAAAAAAAAAGAAAAGAGGAGTGAATTTATTTTTTGCCTAAAACAAAAATGTACAAGTATTTAAGATTTTACCCCAAAAAAAATGTAAAAGTATTTTTTTTTTGGGCAACAACAAAAAAATGTAGAAGTTGTGAATCGTTTTTACTTTTAATAGAATATTGAATCATTTGTTTCTTCGTTTTTTATGGAACTTTTTTTGCGGTGATTTACACCTTTTAATTATCAAAAGATGGTGGACAAAACGATTTGAATGTTTGCAGGCTCGTACATCACAGCTTGAAATGAAGCTTTAATTAAAATCTTATATGCCAAATATTTGTTTTATTTCTTTTTTATATAGGGATACAATATATGTAACCTAAATGTGGTTCATTTTATGATTATAAGGTCATATCTTCACTGAGTTTGGAGAATCTATGGATGAAAGAGGATTAGTTCTAAATAAGCTTGAACATAGATTTGTTACGTGATCAACACAGTGAAGAGTCTGTAGTCTGTAGCTGTTTGTTTGTTTGTTTTTTATTGGGTCGGCCTTGTTTTCATTATAGTTTGTTAATTGCTATGAAACTTCTCTTGTTTTTCTCGACCTTGTTGCGGAGATATGATTAGTCTTGGGCCTAAGTATTTATTGGTTTATTGCTTGTCTTTTTCCATTTCCATGTGCGAGTGTTACTATCATTCTTCGACTTGAGATCATTTTCAGTTGGGTTATGAATTGAGCTTTTATAAATTATAGGCCCATATTTCGTTTACACTTTATTGCCTTCTTCATTTTGAGAATTTGATCCGATCGATAAAAGAAAATAAATATGATGGATGGTTCTTTTTTTTTCAGATTAATATTAAATTTTTAAAACTTTCACAAGGTAAATATAAGTTGAATGTCGAACGGAAACACCAAAGAAGACCAGCATTTTAGACATGACACTCGTATAGTGCCAAAGGCACCTATCTACTTAAAAATTGGTAATCGTTTCACAAAAGCAGAGCTAAACATCAAACATTATGTCGACTTGAACCTAAAAACCTCACATAAGTACTAGTAGATGCATCTGCAGCAACATACTATCCAAATCGCCCCAAAAATGAAACCTGGCCCAACCTAAACACAGCTAAAATATAATATTATTCATTTTGGATCTAATTAGTAATCATAGTTAGATACTATTTATATATTATATATTTTCTATCTAAATTTTTAATATTGGACTTAGATTATATTCCAATAACTAAAAAATAATATAAACTAACCACATCATAAAAGAACGATCTGAATTGTCACCGAAAATGAAACCGATCATTAACCATATCAGACCATCTTAAAGAGATATATTAATGTAGTTCTATATGCGATACCAACATGTTAAGATGCCAAAAGAAAAAAAAAAAAACAAGTTAAAATTACACCGAATAGTTATTTACTACAGCAACTACCATAACAATAAAAAATTATTGTTTCAAACAATAAACAAGAAAAAAATAGGATGTTTATTTTATCCAAAAGAAAATTAAATCATAGTTTTCATATTTGATTTTTGATAGATCATTTTGACTAAAAAAAAATTAAAAATGTCATGACTTTCAAAATATAGCCAAAACCATTATATTATGTGGGTTAAAATTTAAAAATCAATCGTAAGATCAGTTTGGTTATGTTTTAAAATACTACATATAAGAACATAAAATTATTATATTTGTATAGATGCAAAGTCTAAGATGCAAACGATGGTCTGAAGTTATTTATTAAAAATATGAATGGCTAACCTCTAGTTAAATAAATGATTTTTTGAAAAAAAACAAATTAAACAATTGGGTAAATTAAAAAAAATCTCAATATGTATAAAATTTAGGGGAATTAAATGGTATGACTAAAAAAACCAAATTAAATAAATAACTCGAACTCTTCTATTCATTCTCTTTTTCTTCCTATTTCTCTTTCTAGAAATCTAAATTTACTTTTTTGTTATTTAGCCAATTCCCCCTACATTTTACCGTGAACAGAGAGGGACATCAGATTTTGAGTGGGTATAGGAACCAACACTCTGATCAAAAGCAATGGTCTCCTACCTTCCAATCACTTATCTTCAAATGTTTTTCTTTATATTTTAAATATATTATTTATGTCCAATTTATATATATTAACATGTCATGTTCTAAACTAATTTGTAAAATATTCAGTGGTTGGTGGTATACTGCTAATTTTTGTCTGGCTGTATTATCTACTCATAGATTTTCATTTGATTCATTTATGGAACACCAAAAATGACAAGATCTTTCCCATGATTTTATTGTCTTTATTAAAAATATTTTAAAATACGTATTATAAAGTTTTTATAGATATAATAATCAGTCAGCTGGAGTAGCTCAGTTGGTTAGAGAGTGTGGCTGTTAACCACAAGGTCAGAGGTTCGACCCCTCTCTCTAGCGATTATTTATACAATTTGTTTTCGTTTTTTGTTTTTTGTTTTTTTGCATTTTCTAGTTTCTTATTCACTTTTTTCGTCTGATTATAATTTATGATTGGTTCCACTGTTATAGTAGAAATTAAAACACATTTTCTAAATTAATATAGATTTAGAGTTTGAGATTAAAAATATAAAAATATGTTATCTTTTTACTTTTTGATGAAAAAATTAAATAATTTAAAATAAAATATATGAATGATAAAAAAAAACATTATCTACTAAGAGAAGGCTATGTAAGTAATCATGCATAAGTAACACTATCAAGATAGTATTCAAAAAGATAAATGGAAATTTTCCTCTTGTATAAAAGTTGTATTGTTGAAAATGATACATATTCTAAATATTTTAAAGTAAACGCACAATTGGTAATTAATTACAGGAACTTTAATTTTTAAAATAATACTGTTTTTATAAGTTATAGATATAAAATTTTAACTAAACAAATGGGTTAATGTGTATCATTTGTATCATTCATCTAAAACTGAAAATATGTATCATATATATATATATATATATGAAAAGTGTATTTTACAACTCTGGTTCCTAGATAAGAAAAAAAAGTTTACGTACAGTGATTTACGAGGAGATTATTTTTTAAAAAAAGATTTTATAAAAACCCATATATGTTATCCTAAATTATTCAATTTTTATATCAAAGTAATATATATTTCTTATCTCAAAATTTATATCTATATTTTAAATTTTTTTAAATTTTTGAATCTTTGGAGTTTTTCAGATGTTTTTTGAATTTTTTTATTTTTTTCAAATTTATTACTATTTTTATTAAATATTAATATTTTGAATTTAAAAAAATATTTATGTGTGGGAGATGATCAGATACGAGAAAATGGTGATCCATGAGTTGAAAACCAACGCTCCAACATGCAGCTTAGCTTCGAAGTGAGACAAATCATAATGGAGTTTTAATGGTTAAGAAAAATTGAAGAGGAGAGCGATGACTACTTTGGTTATAGTTAGCTTTGTAAGTTCAAAGTGTTATAAAACCAATCTAAAAATTTGGTTTGGTATAAATTCGATTAGTTTGACTATCTTATAGTCAAGCATACAACCTACATACCATAAGTGTTAAGGTCTCTTTCATCGTTTCTTTTCCTAATAAGCTCCTCTCATCAACTTGAAAGGGCAAAAAAAGAGAGAAGAAAATAAAAAACATAGACATACAAGAACCTCTAAATTTAGTGTTCATAAGGACATGCCCACATGGTGTGGGTTATGTCACTTAGACCCCACACCTTCTCCTCTCACCTTCTTTGCTCCCAACCTTTACTTTTATCAATTTATGTCCCAATCTCACTCAGATACCGAATCTTTACTACTATTTTATGCAAATTGTTCTTGAGCCTTTTTTTTTTTCCTCATCGTCATAGTCGAGTCAAGTGTCTAAACGCTGGACCAGATTTATCCACTATCCCTAAAATCAGTTTAACTGTCAACGTTGAATAATGATAATTACTATATAATTTGACTATCATCATAAATTTTTACTGCTTAGGTTTCAAAAATATTTTTGTTAAAATTCTAGATTAAAAGTTTGACATAATATTCATGCCAAAGTGTTATATATTGGAAACCTATGATAATCATAAATTTAACATAATATCAGAATCTCCTCTATTAATCCAAGTAAGATGGTATAAAAAGAGTTGATTACTTATCCCAAAATAGGATTTGGTTTGAAATGGGCTGATATATATCATAATCATGAGGTGTATTAGGATCCTACATTGTAAATTTGAAAAAATCAATATTAGTATATAAGAGATTTGAGTCAACTCATTTATTACTAATAATAAGCCTATGATATATGTTTTTACAATTTTAAACTATTAACTTTAAAAAATTTAAATCTGGTTAACCAATGTTAAAAAACGAAATATATGTATGTTTAGCTGTCAACATTCATTTATTAGAAGTTTACAATATTTATTGAACTTTTGAATATCAGAGATTAAATTTACTTTTAGTTCAATTTGATTTTTCTATCTATTTATTTTAACTTTTAATTTGTTATGACCCTATAAGTATGATTTAACAATGGTCGCAAAAGAGAAAATGCATTACAATACAAATTTACTACGTATTATTGTGGATTTAGCTTAGTTTAGACATTTTGGGTGTAAATGTAGGTGTGAGAAGCAAATGATTATGATTTTAAGTATTATTAAATGATTTATAGAATTTGTGCAATGGTTAAAAATAATTGTATACTGATGATTTATTGACAAAATAATACAGTAAGAGTTAAAAAAATCAAAAATATAAATAATACGATTATAAAAATTAAAAAACCATATTCTTGCAATAAAATATAAAGATCAGTAGTTCAATATAATGAAAAGTAAAATACCAAATGTATAATACATACTTTTGATTTTAATTTCTTTAGATTGGATGAAAGTTATGATTCTAACAAATATTTTTTTGGGTGGAGATTAGTTTAGATTTATAATAAAAAAATTATTTGTTAAACTTATATATATTAGTGATTGAGGAACATTTATCAAGAGAACTTTGGATTAAAGATGTTATAAATATAAAAATATAATAGGTGGTTAGTGAATGTTAATTAGAAAGTTTTGAATTTATTAACATACTAGTTCGTAGTTATAATATTTAAGTCTTATTTTAATTTATTTTATAAATTTTCACAAACGTTTAAGGAAACAAATTTTAATTTTGAGAAGTTTAAAGTGATAGAAAATTATAAAAAAAAAATATTTTATAATTATTTTTAAAAGCGGAAAACCAATCTACACCCATGTCGACCAACTACATCAAAGTTATCCGTTATTGCTCAAGATGTTGTACACTACTGTAGTGTACATAATAAACTGTGGTACCATTCGGAGTTTGTAAGGGAGTATTTATGTATAGCTAAGACGTAACAAATCAGTAAATGAAATTAAACAGTTTTAAAGGAAAATAGAAAACATAAGAAGTAGGGGACCTATTTGTGTGGGTCAATGTTGCTTTCTATTTAAAGCTAAGAAGAATGATATCAATGGATTAGTTTCTCCCACCTCTTTCATCTTTTCTAAGCAACCTACCCAAACAACATTACATAAACCTAAATCTCTCCTTCTTCATACATTTATAGCAAATCCTCTTTTGCTTTAACCCACCAAAAAAGGAGCTTTTTTCGCCATTCTCTATTCTGTTTGTACTTTTGGTCTCACTTTAAAGATCATATACATAAATACAAGTTGAGAGATTTCTTCAGAGAACAATATGTTGGAAGGTCTTGTCTCTCAAGAGGGCTTGTCCTTAAGCTCCATGGACATGTCTGTACTTGAAAGGCTTAAATGGCTGCAACAGCAACAACAACAAGAATTTGTGTCTCAGAGCAGTAATAATTCACCTGAACTTCTTCAGATACTTCAGTTCCATGGAAGCAACAATGAGTTGTTGCAGAGTACCTTCAGCCATTTTCAAATGCTTGGATCTGGTTTTGGACCAAACTATAACATGGGTTTTGTTCCTTCACATGAAGCGATGGATGGCTGCATTTCAAGAACAAGTAGCTGCCAGATGGATCCAATGGATACAATGGGGGTTATGTTGAAGAATAGTGAAGAAAGCAGAGCTATTTCCTTGAAAACCAAGAGAAAACCAGAGGTTTGATAGATCAGATTTTGGTTTAAAAGCAATTTTAAAACATGAGTTTGAGTTTTTAATAGAATTATGTCTCAGGTCAAGACAAGGGAAGACGAAAAGACAGAGAAGAAGATCAAAGTAGAGGCTGAGACGGAGTCAAACATGAAAGGGAAACCAAACATGAGTAACACGGAAGCATCTTCAGACACTTCAAAGGAGACATCAAAGGGAGCTTTAGAGATCCAGAAATTGGATTATATCCACGTGAGAGCTCGTCGAGGCCAAGCCACAGACAGACACAGTTTAGCAGAAAGGGTAATAAAAAATTAAAAAGTGCTTCAAATCAGTACTTGCGTTACAAGGTAAAAGATAGTTCTAGGGTTTTAAATGGATTTGTATGTGCAGGCAAGAAGAGAAAAGATCAGCAAGAAGATGAAGTATCTGCAAGATCTTGTCCCTGGATGCAACAAAGTAACTGGAAAAGCTGGTATGCTTGATGAGATCATCAATTATGTTCAATCTCTCCAGAGACAGGTCGAGGTAAGTAATGAAACCATGATTCTTTGTTTCACCAATAACCGAATATAAAATTCTAAATCTTTAAAGTGACAAACATTTGCAGTTCTTGTCGATGAAACTCGCTGTCCTAAACCCAGAACTCGAGCTTGCTGTGGAAGATGTATCTGTAAAACAGGTAAAATCAATCTCTAGACCCTCAAGATCAAACTGTTATCACTCAAGAACGTATTATAATAATCGTTTTCATTTGTTATGTAATTTCAGTTTCAGGCTTACTTTACAAATCTTCCATTAGTAGTTGCTTCAAAGCCATCAATAATGGTTGATGTGCCATTGTTTCCGCTAGATCAGCAAGGATCTCTAGATTTATCAGTGATAAACCAGAACCAAACAACATGTATTGAAGCTGTAAGAACATTTATCAATCTGGAAAACTCTCTGATTATTCTGAGTTTGTTACTTGTATGGGAAGTAACCTGTCTCTTGTATCTCTGTGTTTCAGCCATCATCAAGCTGGGACACTCAGTCACAGAGTCTCTACAACACATCTAGCCTCGGATTTCAGTATTAAGAAACGATTCATTGACGCAACGAAGTTGACATCATCAGAATCAGAATCAGAACCATATTCCATTATAAATGCTGATCAAAGTGACAATTTCGTCAAGAACAAAAAATAAGTGGGGGCAATTTGGTTCATCGAAAAAAAACTTCAGCTTTTGCATTATCCATTGATCCTTGTTTTCTGATATTTAGACCAGAAGAACTGGAGATAGCAATTTAATGGTCTTGTCACCATCAATCTTTGTATAAATTTTGTTTTACAAGATAATATATATATAGAGAAAGAAAGTAAATAAATATGTTTTACAGGACTTCTAAGATATATGTGTAGTAGATGAAAGAGACAACTCTTGTGGTGACTACCATCTCTTGTTGGATATATAATAATATCGAAGCAAATTATTTATCTCTTTTTTTTTTTTCTGCAACTTGTAGAATTCCGATCTTTCTAAGATCGCATTCTCAACTAAATGTAGGCTATGTAGCCATCATTCAATATATGTTCGCATTTGTCTATGAGGCGGCCGCCTAGTCGATTGCTATAGAGTTTACTATAAGGTCATCATGAGTTATCAAAAGTCGTTGAAAAGAAAATTTGGATGCGAGTATACAGTGTCTAGGCGGCCAATTAATCAGGTCGTTTATACATAAAGATATAATTTTTTTGACCAAAAAAAGAATTTTAATTAGAATGATAAAAACATGTAAAATTTTTTGTAATTTTAGATTTATCTCTCGTGCTCAAAATCACTATGCTAACTTTCTTACTAAAAGGACTAGCGCATGGGAAACCCTTTATTCTCATGTAAGTTATATCAGTGTGGTTCTTTCGATATCTACGGAGTTGAAACCGAAGTCATCTTAATTTAATGTATAAAGTTTTCAGTGAAAAAAAAAAAAAAAAAACTAGCACTAACCACCAGTTAATTGACATAGGCACTAAGCGATTTTGAGTAGGATCCATAAACACTGATACATGGTGCATGTCATTTCTATCTCACACCTATTCCAAAATTTAGGTGTAAAGCGGATTATGAATTACAAATGATAAATATCAGCAGATTATCATGTTATGTAGTCTAATGGTTTGTGCATGTATCAAAACCCGAATTTAAACCCGCATAATGTATGTTAGTAACCAAAAAAAAAAAAGTCAATGGATTACAACTATTTTTCTTGCATCCGGCTTTAGATTTTCTGGCTTGATAACTTTCACCTTGCCATTTTCTTTTCCAACTTTATCAACGTACTATAAATCTATTACTATACTACGATAGTGATATGTATAATGTTACTGATGCTGACACAATTTCTCCCTATTACAGCATAATATGTTTTTTAAAAGTAGCTTTCAAGCTAACAAGTGGGTCAATGTTCTTTTCTCATATCAATTTTTCCAACCAATGATCTAATCCATGAACTGTCTGATTTTGACAAGATCTATGACAAGATATTATCCATAACCAAAAATGAAAGTTGGAGGTAGTTTTTGAAGAATGAGAGTAGTTAAGAGATTTGAGAGGATCGAAGGAAGAAGAATGAGAACCACAAAGAGTGGGCATCATTGTGGTTGCAGAGATTTTTAACCAAAGTGGACCTTCTTTTGTTCTTTCGGTTCCTATGAGATTTTATTTATATATCTTTTTCTTCTTTCAATTATTGGAAATCCCTTATATATAATTTGAAACTCAATAACAAAATTAATGAGGTGTCGTTATCTAAAGAATTGAAAGGTTTTTTTGTTTCTTTTTCTTTTTGCCTTTTGAAATAAATGAAAATTCATTTTTTTTTTACCAAAAAATACATAAAACTTCATTCATTCATCTCTAATAATGTTAACTGTGTATATAGTCTAAATTTTGTAAACATTTACTTCATATAAATATGTTATTGTTGGAATCGATCATGTGTAAACGAATCTTGAAGCAACAATTTTAATGGTGATGAGCAAAGTTCAGTTGGGATTAACAGATTGAACAGCATAGTCATTAAAAATTCCAACTCCACTTCTTCTTCCATCATTCTATTTCTTCTATGTGAGATCCAAAACCAATGAGATAACCAAATAATTAAAAAGTGTTATACCAAAAAAATGATTGATATTGTTTTTGGATACTTAATAGTATAATTCTTTATCGATTATGATTAGTAACAAAATGAGCGGTACACTCGCACTCCTTACAATCGCAATAGAAGTTTACAAATCAAAACAGTTAAATTTATTTTCCTCCTCTTAACTTAAGACGTGAGTGAGCGAGCCTGTGAAGTGAAGCATTCCAATTTTGAAAAAACATCATGTCGTTTTCATTTAACAAAAACAGACCTCATGTCGTTTTAATCGTTCATTAACAACACGACGTTTTCCACTGAACCAAGCCACTGATCCCATAAAGACGAATTCAAAACCTCGTTGGAAGGGTTTTAGCAGAAAGTCTCAAATCTCGAATCTCGGATCTCGACATCGGAGTTAGATATGGCGACGGAGTCATCGGAGTCAGAGGAAGAAGGAAAGATAAGAGGAGGAAACGATAAGCTAATCGTAGACGACGATCTAAGAGAGATGGGGAAGAACGCAGCTTGGAGCGTTAGCTCTTGCAAACCAGGAAATGGCGTCAGCACTCTCCGTGACGACAATCTCGAGACTTATTGGCAGTTAAAAAACCCTTAAAGCTCATCTCTTTCTCTCTAGTTCTTATCATTCTCTGTCTCACTACTTTCTTGAACTTTGCAGATCAGATGGTTTGCAACCACATCTCATTAACATTCAGTTCCACAAGAAAGTGAAGTTGCAGGTTTGATGTTTAATGATCATAAAAGATTCAGACTTTCTTGTTTTTTTCGGTTATTAACTTTGGACCCTTTTTTGGATTTGTAAAGTTAGTGGTTTTGTACGTTGACTTTAAGCTTGATGAGAGTTATACACCGAGTAAGATCTCTATTCGTGCTGGTGATGGGTTTCATAACTTAAAGGTAATCTCTTTTTGTGTACGGAGTTGGGGTTTGATGTTTCTGAGTTGTGAGTTGTGATATGGGTTGATGTGTTATGTTGTTGTTTCCTTCTCTTAGGAGATTAAAAGTATGGAGCTTGTAAAGCCATCTGGTTGGGTTTGTCTATCTCTGTCTGGAACTGATCCACGGTATGTGCTGCCCTGTCAAAACTATGGTTTCTTACTTGTGATCTCAGTTAGTTACTTCTATGATCAGCTTTAAGACGGTCTTTCTTGAGAAAAGCTCTTGCAGGAGTTATTGATATTGCGTAGATATGTCTTTAGCTAGCGAGATTTGTTAGACATTCCAATATTAGCTTTTGAGCCATTGCCTTTGAGGTTTTTACTTGCTAGATGTGTAAACGAACTTTTGTTTCGGTTGGTTACTAAGCAGTGAGCTAATAAGTTTAGCCATTGTGTTTCTCTTGACAGGGAAACATTTGTCAATACATTCATGTTGCAAATAGCTATTTTGTCAAATCACCTCAACGGGAGAGATACTCATATCCGTCAGATCAAAGTTTACGGCCCTAGACCGTGCGTTTCTATCTCTCCTTCACTGACTTTAAACTGTCCACATTGTATAAACTTGAAGTTATGATTACCTTCGCTTGACTCTTAATCTATGTGATTGCAGGAATCCTATTCCGCGCCAACCATTTCAGTTTACTTCAATGGAGTTTCTCACTTATTCCACGCTGAGATGAGAGACTTTGGGCAGGAGAAAGTTTGAAGAACATGGATTGTGAAAGATCAATGCCAACTTTGGGCAGGAGATGTTTGAAGATATGGACTATGAAAGGTCACTGCTATTGGATTCCCATGAAGAGTCTATTGTCACATTAGGTTTTAAAGCTCAGAGTATTATATGATGTTGTGTAATGCTTTCTGTTTATATATTACATTGGATATAACAATCATAACTCCATTAAACTTATCCAACAAGAGCCCCATCAAATTTTCGTTACAGTGAATTAGGAGAGGCAGGTTTAAAGCATAGTTCAATGAGCTACAACAAGCTACAGACAAAAAGCTTTTTCATGGCTTGAAATGTCGAACTCTGGATATCAGAAAAGCCAATCTATGATGATTTGCAGAGATGGATTATACTCGGGAGTTAACTTTACCCTTCACACGCTGGTTTGGTGTCAAAGCTGCTGATGCATATAGCAAAAGCTTGAAAAGCAGAGAGGGGATAGCGATAATCCATGGTGAAAATGTCCTTGCCGATTTTGCCAAACTGTAAGATCACTCTATCATGTTCTTCAGGCAGCGCATCTAAAGAAGAGTCAATGTCTGCCACAAGCTGGAAATTCTTAACCGAAGCCACGGTCACTCTCCCTTTGAAGTTGAGGCACCAGCACTGCAACTGCTCGTGCCATCTTGGAGATTTGTTCTTGAGAACCAGCGGCTGATCCAACAAGCATGGAGAAAGATCAGGGGTCTCTTTGTCTGTTGAGCTGGTTTCTCCTTTTGGTGAAGGCGAGGAAGATGCTTCTTCTTCAATGCATTTAACTAATGATGGCTCAGCGATAACAGAAGAGAGTGGTATAGAGTCCATAACGCAATGCATCCTTCGAGGTCCCCTTGTGCGAAGAACATTGAGCTCGTAGGCTATGTTTCCTGCGGCATAGCTAGTAGCAGGTAACTTAGGGGCTGCTTGCTTAGAGTGAAGTCTTCGGTTAGGTTCAGTGGATGCTGCTGTTTGGTTATCATATATTGTGAACTTGGTTCCCAGAAAACCAGATCTATCCCACAATACAAGTAGAGACTGTTCAGAATAAAGAGAGCTTTCAATGGTTAAGCCACGGTCAAATCAAATACAATTTACTTACCTTAATTTGCCAACATAAGTGCTGCTCCTCCGTGAGAAGTTTTTGGCAGAAAGAGAGATTACAAAATCCGTGCATGTCGCTCTTCTAATCCTTCTTGCTGCTAACAACAGTTTGTCGCTCTCCGCCTCAGCTGAAACTCAAATAAGGATCATGCTCAGAACAACCATTTAACCATTGTTGAGAAGAACTTTTGTCAAGAAAAATAAAGATATCACTCACAAGGCATCAAGCCATAGTAGAGAATATAAGTAGCTGTTGCTCTGTTCCTCTTAATAAAGCATTGAATAGGAAGGTCTCGAGGTCCCGGCTGCTCACAAATCAAACCAAAAGGACTAAGAGCTTTGAACATAACAACGATGAACAAAGTTTCTAATAAGCTTTCTTTACCTGTTTCAATGAGATTGGGAAAGTGAGCTTCCCAGACTGCTCAGGGATTCTAACAATCTCCATTGTGATCCCTCTCCATGATTTACAAACAGAAGCACAAGAGACCACAGCTGCTCGAGCAGGCCAAGCGGTCTCACTCTCTTCAACCCTCCTGATTATATCATGAAGCAACTCAGGCGGCAAAGAAGCCCAGGGACTCTGCGGAATGTTCTCCAGTGGTGTCACCGTCTGATCAGGAGCAATGTGAGAAGACTTAGACCAGCTTCTCTTAGAAATCCCACCAAGTCCATCCCTCACTTCCTTCAGATCACGAAGGATGCTTTTCAAGGACATGTCTTTTTCAGCATACCAAAAAAAACTGCAACCAGACAATCCAAAAAGTTCATGTCTTTTTAACACAAAAAGCTCCACACTTTGACAGACCAAAACATCGAGTTTTGCACATCATACGACCAATCTAAAAAAACCTCAGATTTACATTGAAACCAAATCTTTAAAATTCCGACAAGAAGAAGTATGCAAACAGATCCACGAAAATGTGGAAAATGGTAAAGAGAAACCAACCAACCTCGATGAAATCGAAGGATCAAAACGGACAAAGAAGAAGCAGCAAAGATTCGATCGGCGGGGAGGTTTCTTCTTCTTCTTCTTCTTCTTCTTCTTCTTCACCGGATCAGAGAGAAAACGAAGAAACAGAGACAATCATCATCGCTGTTTCATAACGCTCTTTCGTCACCGGGGAAGGAAGGAAGGAAGGAAAGGGAAGAAAAGACGGTTTTCGTCGGTGACTACCTTTGCATGATTTTCACCGGCGTAATAACTCCCGCCGCCGATCTCACCGAGGGCCAAAACAACGAACCTCTCTCTCTCTCTCTCTCTCTCTCTCTCTCTCTCTCTCTCTCTCTCTCTCTTCTTCCAAAAGAAAAAGGAATCCGAAGTCTCTGCTTTTTCTTATAGTTTTCAAAGAAAACGTTAAAAGGCAGATAGATAGAGAGAGAGAGAGAGAGAGAGAGAGAGAGAAAGAGAGATAAAAACGAATTTAATGAAAATTTTGATTTTCTTTATTTAATAATAGAAAAATAGCTTTGGTCGGGAAATCTTTTTAACTCTTAATTAACGTTTTTTTTTTAATTATTCAGACAATTAATAAGCCTCCTCTATAGAAACGACCTGACTTTAAATGATAATGACTTACTGCATGTGGGCAGTACCATATTTGGTCGGTAAACTATGTTACTACTATATTAGAAGAAAACTTGAAAGAAAGAAAAAATTATAATAACAAAAAATTTTAGAAAATAGCTCTTTATTATGTCCAACAAAAAAGAAGTTAACAGCGATGTTATAATTATAAAAAAAAACAATAAAATAGAGTTTAATGTGTATTGTCCATTTTTCCATCTCTTATGAAACAATCACAATCAAGAGAGTATAGACAATAGTTTAGTCAAACTTTTTGGTTATAAGACGTAATATTATCTAATTAATCCCAAAAGGAAAAAAAAATAGTTTAGAAATAAAAGGTATATTCTAGTGAAATACCCTTATTACGTCGATTCTCGTGCTTAGTACAAATGTACAATACTCAACTTTTTCTTTTCTCGTGATAAGTACAATACAGTGATATAAACAACTAATCTTTTCAAGCTATTGTACTCCTTCCAGACAACATTTCCTTACTGGCCTGTTGGGCAAATAGAGCATACGTACTTCCTTTTTCTTTTTTTTTGTTTGACCTTATCCAGCATCAAGAGATATTGCAAAGTAATACACACACATCACATACGTACGACGTATCAATTTGCATAATTTTAAACTTCAAAATCTCTGTCAAAGCCACCCATTTGGACACCATACTTATTGTATACATCATCATGTTTAACTTATGTGAGAAGAGGTCGGGGTTAAAATACTATCAATCATGATACATGTTGTTTAGATCAGACTCCAGCAAGCTAGCCTACTAGTAGTTACATAGTACTTTTAGATTTGGGGAAAAAAAAACATTTTATCCCACCTAGTTAAACACTTGTTTCATACATTTGTTCTGACATTTACTATACCCGATTTAAGTTTTGATAACTGTAGTTGACAAAAAGGAGTTCTAATAACATTTTGATATGTGGTACCTACAAGACGTATAATGAATCGCCGCAGACCCAAAAAGTATCATTATTCTCCACCCATATAATTGGTTGCCTGACAAACTATTTTTATTGTCTTAAGGCAATAACTTGTGAGATACACTTTTATTATACGCACACTTTTTTGTGGTGGATAAGATGAACTTCTGATTATTAGCTGGGGTAAATGAGTTTTATAAGTGCGTAGGCTGAGGCTAGAAGGTGTTTCTTTGCTGGTGAATCATGTGTATAAGATTTATAGGAGTACCTGGATGCTATGTGCCTATGTCTTTACATTGTGTTTAGTATATCTATCAGAGGCTCTTTACCCATTTCAACCTTTATCGTTGCTTTGAATGGTTGCCAGCTTAACAGCATTTTATAGCTTGTCTAGCTACCGCTCATACATAAATTTGTTAATGGATGTAGCAGCGTTAAATAGATAATTTACTGCGGTTAATGTTTAGGTCACTGAATTGATTGCGTTATTATGAGTTAAATTGTTTTGAATGAAAAGCATGTAGGGCGCTTTTTTTCCCAACAATATCTACAGTAACAATGGAAGAATTCATCTGTTAAAATTTAAATAAACTTTTTATTGTTGAATATGGGTATAAACTATGAAGATTTTCCATAGTTTATTTGCTATAATAATGAGTAAAAGTACAAAGTTTTCAAAAAAATTAAATACTATAATATTTTCTAATTTAATTTTTATGAACACTTGGATCAAAAAAAATTCATCATGTACCTGTGTAATATAACCACTAATTCAATCTAATAATTGATTCCATTCATCTTTCCTCTATTTTACCTGTTCATTTTATCTACCATTATCACCATTAAAAAGATAAAGGTTGGAATAAGTAAAGAGCCTGTGATAGATACTAAACAAATAGCTTTTTCAAAGATTGAGAATAATTTCATTTTAAAAGCTAACAAAAATGAATCATTGCAATTTGCAATCAGGAGAGTTGATTAAAACTTAGGAGGAGTGGTCACGTTTGGTGTGTGGACCACAATTGTATTATATATATAGTAATGTATTTGTACAAAGAGAGAAGCAGATATTATGTAATGCATAAAAATGCCTATGCAAGTTATGTGTATGGGTCCATAAAAAAAAAAAGAAGAAAAGCATGATGGGTATTGATTCCAGTTTTGTGTGTTTGTCCATTGGGATTGAAATTTTTTTGATAAGATTGGGAACCATATGTTTTTGCCAGCATACACTTGTCAATTTTCTTAAAATAATCCCATTATTTTTTTTATTCAATGTTCTCAAAATCTGATAGTCAATTGAAAATTCGTTACACACTCTATAGCCAATTTGACTAAATATGGCTAATATGTTTTAGTGATCAATTCCTTGGTTTTCAGACTAGTATGGTGTTTTGTTGACTAAGTGGTACGTACATTCAGAAAGTAATTAATGACTGAAATAATAATTTGGTCAGTCAATCATCTAATTTAAAGATCAACTAATAAACCATAGTATAAACAAGTCTTATACCTATTAATCAAATAGAATATCAAGTATTTTTGGATTTAGAATTATTTAGTTTTCTGAGTAGATGATCAGCTTAAAATCGGTTTAACAGTTAACTAACCATTTGAGTTAAGATTTTATATTTGAGTTAAGACTTTGTTTATTTGCATTTTCATTTGCTTGTTTGTTCTTGATTGTTTGTATCACATACTTGTCAAATTTACCAAATTTTGTTTGATTCTTGTTGAATCTCTAGTAGTTAACTAATTAATAATTATAAACTTTTGTGTCAACTCAGAATCTTCATATATGTACTAATAGAATAGAACAATATCATTTGTTCTATTCTCTTAGTACATAACATTAGATCGTGCAAATGACATTTTCTTTATGGTTCATAATTAAATATGCATTAGCCTCCAAAATCAAAAAAGGAAATGTGGATAAAGATCCTTCAAACAAAACCTGAAAATTTATGTACAAGTACAACATCATGAAGATACCTTATGTGTAGAAGTATAACAATGCAATACATTTGATTCATGTACCAAGTTTGAAACATTTTTTTTTAAAAAACAAAAGACGACTTCGTTAACTTTCATTTTCATTTGCTTGTTTATTTTATTTGTCACCAAAATTTGTTCGATTCTTGTTGAATCTCTAGTAGTCAATTAGTTATAACCTTGTCTCCATTCACACAAGTACTAATCGAATTAATAAAACAATCTCACAACATTATATCATGTACTAGTTTTCTACTCTTAAGCTAAGTTTGAGATATGAGATTTTCGTTTCGGTTACGAGTACGAAAAAAAAAGATGAAAAGTGGATAAAGATTCATCAAACCAAATCTGAAAGTTCCTGCTACAATATGTAATGGGTTCATAGAACTAGAACACTGCAACACACTTGAAAGAATCTACCAAGTTTTCGATCGAGAGTAATCATAAGAACACAAAAGAAGCAACAAACAACGAACCAAGAAACACATCAATGAGAAGCAAGCATGGAGATAAAACACACAAGAAGAATAATGACACCCAAAAGCGAACCCCAAACAACCCATTTCTTGTTCTTCTTCTTCATCTGATTCGCATAGAACAAACTGTTAGTTCCACCACTCACAAAGCTCCCTGCAGTAGCCACATTAGCTTCAATATCATCAATCCGATCTCCTTGCGTCTCAACAAGAACAGCCATATCGAGAAACACTTGATGAAGCCTATTAAGACTCCTCTTAATATCATTCACAGCTTCATGTCTCTCTTTCGTCTTCAAATCCATATCCGGTTTCACTTCAAACGTCTTCACAAGCCCTCCTCCAGAGATCATCTTCTCCATATCCTCGTGACTTGGTTCCTCCCCAGTCGCTAAAAAATACTTCCTTTTGAGATCCTCTCTGTACTCAGCAAAGATCCTCTCCCTCAACCGATGAAACTCGCCCATCGTCTCTCTCAGCTTCGCCCTAACACCGTTCGTGATCGAGACACGTGTCCTGTCCACGCAAGATCCTTCCTTAAAACTCACCCGATTCGCGGCGTTGCTCTTCTCGACGGACTCTATTAGGGTTTTGACAGCGTTGGCCTTGCGAGACACGGCGACGATGTTAGACTCCATCCTGTCTCTCAACCCGCGGAGAATCTTGGCGCTGTGTGTTGATTTGGTCTCTTCGTTTAGGTTCTTGAGATCGAGTAAGAGATGAGTGATCTCTTCGATTTGTGTGTTGATTGATTCGATCTCTCCGAAGAAACCAGTGAGGTTTTCTTCATCCGCTGGACTGAAATTGAACTCTCCTTTCTCAACGTCTCTCTCTGATTCCATATCGCTCTTCGCTTGCTTCTTTAGTTCCACATAACTTAGGAACGATTTCGTCATCAGATCATTCATCTTTTCTTGCAGATTACGAAAGCGAAAACCCTAGAAAAAAACAAGATTTTGGGGAAAGAGATTAAAAATCGAATAAAGTAAAAGAGAGAGAGATTAACTGAAGATTCCGAACGAAGTAAAAGAGATTTACAGTGTACAGTTTTGGTAAAGGATCTTCTTTGTTTTCTGTTCTCCGGGAAGAAGAACTGCAAAGGGAAGAGACACGAAAGCGAGTTTAACAATGGCGGAAACTAAAAGAAACCGAAAGATTCACAGAGAAAGAAGAAGAAGATGTAATTACCTAACAAAAATGCTTGCTTCGCAAGGAACGGCTCCTCTCTCAAAACAACTTCGCGACTTTCTTTCTCTCTCTGCGAATTCTCAATGATCAGAAATAAGAATGATTCAAATTTTGAAAAGAGAAGAGAAAGAGGGGGAAGTTATAAAGAAGAGATCTTCAAGAATCCGATTTTTCAGTTATATTTTTCAAAAATACCTTTTTAATTCACAAAATTAGCCGTTGCTTTGAAAAACAAATACGTTTCTGTTTCCGCGTATCAGGTTGATTCCCTTTTGTACAAACGCCGTCGTTTATACCGTAACCTACAAAGCCACACCGTTTCTGCCGAAGGTTTATACAAAGCGTCGACCTTTTATTGATTAGTTTCACAGTCAGTATACAAACATAACGTATTTAAAAAGTTACAAAGTTGAATTTTACATATGACTTATTCATGTTCCATGTTCAAGAAGCTTCTTGTTCTGCTTGTTGTTTTTGTTTCTCGGCTTTCTCTGCCTCTAACTTCCTCAGAGTACTCGAACTTATCTTATTTCCACTTGATCCATCAGAAACTATGTCCACAACCTCGATCTGCAACAAGCATTTACCGATCAGAGTTTGATGATTGAACATCTCAAAATGCATCAGAAGGTTAATTAGATAAAAAGACGAAACCTTGAGTTGAGAAAGCCCTCTCTCTGCTCTCTTTCTGTTAACTGACAAGCCACCGGGTAAAGTCTCTTTGCTGCAGAGTATGATTAGTTAAAGCTTCTGGGGGCACGGATATGAACAGATAGGAATATGTGAAAAAGAGATTAATAGACAGAAGGTGAAACCTGACAACAATAGCTTCTAAAGCTTCATCGACAATTGAAGGACCATATGGATCAGTAATGGGTTCGGTTTGTACAACGAGCTCAGGTTTGATAGACTACACAAGAACACGGAGACAAGTAAACAAGAGTAACTCTAACTCATCTTTTGTCACATTATTTAGTTCACATTTAACGGTAGTGCGAAGACTATGTGAGTACATAAAAAAAAAAAGCCCTGATGAGAAAGTTTCACACCATGCTGCAATTACCTTGACATAGTTCTCTACATTACGCATCCTTTCTTCAATGGGTTGTATCATCTCAGCGAACTATACACATACACAAAAGAGTGAAAATGAGGAGAAATAAGACATGAATAAAAAAGCGTAACAGTTTTCAGCTTTAAAATCACATAGGCGATCAAAGAGTCTTCTTTTGCCATAACGATCACTGAACTTTTGATAAGAACTCTTAGGGAGCTGAACTTAGACTTCAATCTCACATCAGTTCTGAAATTGAACAAAAATTACCCAAACCTTCTCCTTCTGGAATTAATTTGGACTCTAAGACCACTGTACTTAGACTTCAATCTCACATAACTTGTGAAATTGCACAAAACTTTCAAAAATTTGCTAAATCAACAAACTCTTTTTAGTGCTTTGAGATCTTGAAACTTTAAACATAGCTTCAGCATTAAAACTATAGTAAAGCAATGTTCCAAGGATCTTCTATTTGTCTATAGACCAAAAACGATACCGTTTCAACTCAAAGAATAAACAGCTCTAAACGCCACTGAACTTTAGCTTTTAAGAGACTTTCAATCTAACGCGAAAAGGGAGCGATCGCTTACTTGCTTCTTGCTCAACATCGGACCATCACATACTCCCACCACTAATCTATCCCTAGCTATCTCCGCCGCCGCCTGATTTTGTCCATCCACACCACCAAAAATTTCGATAAATTACTTCGAATCTTACATAAGTAGAAATCGCAGAGAACAAAAAAGAAGCAATTAACCTTGAGGAAAGTCCGATGCCCATTGTGCAATCGATCAAACGTACCGCCGAGAACGACAGCACCGAACGAATCCGCCGTAGAGACCTTTGAATCTTCCGCTACTGCCATTTTCGACGAATTCGTCGTAGGAAGATTCCGTTCTAAAGGAAACAAAAAACAATGGGCCTAATACTCCTAATGGGCCGAGTTAGTTTTACAATAAATTAGGCCCATCTATATTCCTTCTCTAGATTCACTAAACCCAGATACGTTCGTAGTCAAGCCGGTTAGATAGTTTTTATAACCGAGACGGCAAACCGGTCGGTTCAACATAATTTTATTTAAGAGGAAGACAAGCAAGACAACAAATCGTATCAGCGTTTACGCAACCTTTGAATCATCTTACAATATTCCTTTAGAGTAGATTCAGAGACAGATTCTGAGTGTGATAAAGCTACAAAAAGATCTACTGTATGATCCGAGTTACAGAGCTTGCTGCTGCGTTTTTGTTGGCTCGAAGCACTCTTGCAAGAAGTTGTTAAGCTGTGAAGAGTATAAGTCAGGAAAGTTCCGGTAGTGATCGACATGAGGAGACGACTTGAAATTGAAAGAATGTATGTTTCTTCCTATCTTCTGTTGTTCTTTGATCCGGACCTCTACGGAATGAGACGGAACAACTTTGTCCGCGGAGCTGTAAAGATAAAGCTGAGGGCATGGAGGATGGTTCTCGTAGAGTTTGTGGATGATTTTCGTTAGCCTCCTAGCAACAGAAACAAATCACAACCAGTTCACTAGTGAGTATCAAATCGGAGAAAAGACAAGAAGAAGCAGATGGGTGTGTGTATATAGTGTGAAGCTTACATGTTGACGTCTGGAATGTTTAAGACGATGGGGAAGAGTTTCTCTAGAGATGATAGCAACATGTTTTCGATTCCTAGAGGTTCTTTCTTTTGTGGGTTCGAAGCGTCATCTTCTTCGTTTCCAGGACTGTTTGGTTCTGTGTTTATGGTGGAGCTACGTTTCTTCAGTATAGCAGCAGTAAAACCAGCTGCCCAAATCTGCAAGTGAACCGAATCTATTGTTGATCTATACCATCCTAATATTTGCTTCAGATGTATATAAGTACTACACAATGATTAAGTACACGAAACAAGTTTCAACAATAAGGGAACCTAGAGGACGAACAAACTTGGAAGTTTACTACAAAGGCTGATTATATATTCCCCGTTACATGCCTAAAAACATCAAATCTCGCAAGAGAACAATGTACCATTAACCTCTGAATGATTAGTAACTAAGTTACCAAAAGATGTAAGCGGCTTTAACCACAGCTAAGGTCTGAGCTATCTATCTACAAAGCTGATTGCTTAACTATCAAAAACCAAAAGTTCCTTGGCCATGGTTTAGTATCCATAGCTCAAAAGCACATCACTTTCTCAGGAAATCAAAAGAAAACCTACAAACAGTATTGGCCTTTGCAACTTCAATTTCCCCACTTATGATATATCCTTTAAGAGTATTGGTTTCATGAAAAGAGAGAAACATTGAAAAGAAGAAACCTTGGTATCTAGAGGATCTGCTCCACCAGAGTCGATGATACAACCCTTAATCTTTTCAACTAACTCTTGTCTACCCACGAAGCTCTCTAGCAAAGCACCATAGCTGCCATAAGAGAAAATCACTAATGAGTGAAAAGTATGCAAATTTCAACACATTCAGACAAGTCAAAACAACACTAAGTTCATCATCATAGCTGCCATAAGAGAAAATCACTAATAAGAAGGAAGTATTTACTAATTTCCACAGATTCAGACAAGTCAAAACAACACTAAGTTCATCATCATCAGTGCTAAGAAGATGAGAATCACAATATACTGATGAAAGGTTATGTCTTGATCAAACCTACACAAGCCAACCAGTGTTACTGAAACTGTGGAACACCAAGCATTTGTCTTTACCACCACCATCATCTTCTTTCTCCAGCACCCAACTAACCAATTCGTTACCGAACTCAGCTATCCGCCGTTCAAGCCGCCGACCAAGATCTAACCGGAGCAAATCCTTAACGTCAACAGTGAAAGTAACAGCGTTGATACCTCTTGAGTTATACCACTCGACGTATCTCCTCAAGTGTTTGGCTTTCGCTCCTAACCAACCAAGGAGAACAACCGTCGTCTCTTTCCCGTTCTCTCCGAACGTCGTCGTCGTAGCGTTTCCACCTCCGTTCACGTTTCGTGGAGCTCTGTTCCAAACCGCGACGCCGTCGTTTGGTTCGGATCGGGATGGGTTGGCGTGAACGGAGGAGTTCTGGAGACGGAAGTTCGAGGAGAAGGATTTGAAGAGATTGGTTTTCCGAGGAAGCGAAGAGGAAGAGCAGCATCGTATACGAGTGGAGCTGGAGATTGAGGAGGAGTCACGGAAGACGGCATTGTGAGAGAGAGAACAGATCGAAAGGGAGTCTGGTTTTACGTTGATCTTGGTGAGAAGAAGGAGACGACGATTGAGAGCACAAGTAGTCAAGATTCTTGCAGTTGTTGCTTCCATGGCGGATTTGGACAAATGAGATTAAGAGAAAGGATTAAAAATATCTGAAAGGAAAGCAAATACTCTGTCTGGGACAACGGGTTTCGTTTTGTCTCGTTTTAGAAATATATATGTGACTGTTCGGTGGCGGGACTTGAGGAAGAGAGGAATTAGTGAGGTTGAGCTTCAATACCAAAAAGGGTGTAAACATTTGGAAATTGACAAAGATTTACTATGTGGTTCAACGAGAGACCATCCTTATGTTCTCGCATAAATGAATGAATCTGGTGCTTCTCCTGTTTCATTGGAGCTGTTTCTCCCCATACTGTCACTTTTCATCGCATAATTGGATCAAAGACTATACAATGTTCTCCAGTTAATCAAGAAATATGTGGTTTACAGTTTACACACTGAACCTGCTTGGATTTGGAATGAAGTGACAAACCACTCATAGAGTATGATGTTGCAAAGTTATTGCAACCTTCTCGCAAGGAAACTGTTGTATAATTTAAATGAGTGCCAATTGATAACAGAAAACTGTATTATAGGGTTTGAAAGGATTACTTCAAACTGCAGGAAAAAAAAATACGACTAGCTTTATATCAATGTGCCACCAGTATTTCCAGCTGCCAATATAATAACTGGTCAAACACTTGTTATGAAACTAACTAGTAACAGACAAGACAAGTTAGTCTTTGGGTCAAAAAAATTCATTCAAATCCCGGTTCTGTGAAGACTAAATGTGGATTGCTAGTTCTTGTCACAAAACACTTCGAATCAAGAAAAAGAAAGACGTGAAGAATATGAACAAGGATTCGATCTGGTTAGAGCAAACGTTTTGGGGAAAAAAAAATTTGGACCATTTCTCGATTTGTGCGTGTCATCCTTGCGCAGGGGCCATGCTAATCTTCTCTGTATCGTTCCAATTTTATCGGATGTCCCCGAAGGGACAATCATGTTGGTGACTCCGGCGACATATAAACCTTTGATTTGCTTCTGTTCTTACCGGTGTGGGACGAAAGAACGCATAAGAGAAGATTTATTTAGTTGGGCCGTCTAATAGGCCCATTATTGTGTTTTATTGGGTTCAAAGCCGACATATCGCTTCTCTTTTTTGTACCCGACATCTTTTTTGTCTAGTCAATGAGTTCTTCAATGAAAATGTTCTGATTTTGTCCCACAAGCATTATGCATTACATTCCACCTAGTATGAGTTTTTCTTGGCCGTTGGTTAGATTCTGTTAATCAATTACAACTGAATTCTGAATCCTTCTCTTTGCCTGTTGATAGATTCTGTTAACAAGCGGGTACACTTTAGTTCTCGCAGACCAACTGACACAAGACAGAATCGTTATCAAGCTATATCCCGTCTTCAACCTTTAGGTGCAATGTCCTCATCTTTGAGCTTAATATACTAGATTATATAAAGAATTGAACTGTCAAGTAAGCTTTTGTTTGACTCACTTAGATGCCCCTGCATTGACATCACTCTCCTGGCATTTAGGCTCACAGAAAAGTCCACCCTAAAAGGAACAACCACCGTGGCACCAAGGTGAGATCCCACAAAAAGCAGCGATAGTACTGTTTTACGCGTTCTTGGTAACACATTATGGTGCACAGCTCCAATGATTCAAAAGCTTTTGCAAAGACATCTGGAGTGTTCCATCATTTAGGTACGAGAAACAGGAAAGTTGACGATGAATCTCCAAAGATTCTAAAGCTTTTCCAAAGACATGTGAAGTGTTCCATCTTTTAGGTACGAGAAACAGGAAGTTGACAATGAATCAAACATAGCATTTCTTCAAATACAAGTCATGACGAATAGATTTGGATCATTTCAAGATACATCGAACTCATGCAAGGAGATGAAGAGAACATAATGAACAAGAAGCCTTTGGCCGGAGGTCCTCAGGTCTCAGGTGCTCCTGCAACATCCACCATCACAAGGCAGTCATACGGTTTTGACCATAAGGTAAGATCTCAGAGAGTGCGCGAATCAATATGGCACAAATCGGATTAGATTAGTTAGCTGTGTGAAATGATATATGTTCATGGTCTTGATGGGATATAAGTTTGTTGTTCCTCAGGATATGGAAGTTCCCATACTTAGGTCGGCACACAAGTTACTTGACAACCCACGAGGAGAGATCACTCAAGCCCCTGTACTGACCACAAAACTCCAAGCTCAAAGCTGGTTACCAAGTAACTTGTGTGCCGTCCTAAGTAACCAGCTTTGAGCTTGGGAGTAATCTGCGTTCTTCGTCAAACAGAAAACTCCAAAGCTCAAAGCTGGTTACCTCTCGTTAAAACACCAAGTTACTGAGAACGAAATTTCAATATCATACCAAGTTTCCATTATCTTAACAACACATCGTCTTTTCATGTAATTAATTATCTTAGCTCCCATATCAATGTACGAAGTTAAATAAGACATGACTATGGTCCGTGATTAACAAAAATGAGTAGATTGAGAATAAAGATTTCTATTAAGTTACTAGTTAGCCTTGTATCAAACAGACAGCAGATTAACAAACTCAGAGTTAGGGGTGTCAAAATGAGCTAGTTCGGCTCACCTAAGCTCAACTCGTCCTAACTCACATATTTTATAGCTCAGCTCAGCTCATTTATAAATGAGTTTAGAAAACATAGCTCACGCTCAGCTCGTGTTTGATCATGAGTTAAATGAACCGCTCGTGAATTAACATTTTAATTAAAAAAAAAAATAATAATTCTAAATAAAATAATAAAAAAGTTCTATAAATATAAATAAAAATACCAACTCCAAATCCAAATACTTAAAAAATCTCAAAACTAAATATTAAATAAAAACTTTCTTAAGTTTTATCAATAAAATAAAAGAAAACTAAAAAAATACAATAAATAATTGTTTTTTTATTCCTATTCTTCATGAAAATCTTGAATTCCATCATCTTCATTGTGGGTTGCTGCCGCCGAAGAAAATAGAAAATAGGTGAATTTGTGTTAGTGTGTAGTTGTGTTTATATAATAATTTTAGGATGTTAAGTTAAAAGATTCTAAATTAAAAGAAAATCTTAAAAGATTTTGTGATAAAAATTATATATATAATATATTATATATATATATATATATTATTTTAAATTATTAAAAAAATGTTTAACTCATTAGAACTGGCTCATTTAACTCAGAGATCATTTAAGCTCGAATCATTAAACTCATTTATTAAATGATCACGTAAAATACAGCTCGCGATCATGAAAATCCGAGCCGAGTTGAGCCAACTCGTGAGCTATTGGCTCATTTTGACACCCCTACTCAGAGAACAAAAATCGCTCAAGACATCACAACATTTGATTCAGAGCTAAAACCAACACTAACTCAGGCTTCAGAGCTTCTCGGAATCCAGAATTCATACTGGTCTATGTTCGAAATATCAGTATCTTGGAGCTGCACCATGAAAAAGAAACAGACAAAAGGTTTACAAAAGCACAAAAGCGAATTCGAATAGGCTAACACCAAAGTACCAAAAGTAAATGCATATTTCAGATGTCAAAGTCGAAAGATGCATACCTCCACCAATTGTTGCTTCAGGCAGCCTCTCTACTGAGTATTTGCGCCCCGCCACAAACATGATAGGCACACCAGGAATCTGCAAACGAACATCAGAAAAGTTAACATCCAAAGATTTCAGCAATGGACATTTAAAACTATCTTTTACCTTTCTTATCCTTCGTTTCAAGTCTCTATCACAAGTAGCCACCATGAAACACTTATGCTGTATATAACAAGAACAAGTATATCAAAGATAAAATCTATACACCAAGAACCATGAGAACTAGAGCATCAGCAGCATCTCTACTTACAGAGTCTGGATACAAAAGTTCAACAAAGGCAAGACTGAAGCATTTACCTGAGTAACTCTGTCAACGAGACAGTCATCAGCATATGTCCCTTTGTGTACACAAGGTAGTCTTTCGAAGCTAGGATCTTTCGCAATCCTGCCAAGCTTTACCAATTAAGAATCCACGAAACGGAGACGAAAATAATTATACTAAAAACCGTTTGAAAATCTTAAAAGAAATACCTTAGAGCTACACGATACTTCTGGCCTAACTTCTCTAGCTCAGCCATGACGCAGTCCGTGATACAAGGAGTGCCTTCAAACCCCAAAATGATCAAAGGTCAACAAGAGAAATAAACTATAGGCACCTAACAAAGTTGAAAGTAACTCACATTTTGCGTACAAACAGACCATCATTCCCTTCACCATATCAATCTATAGATACAACAAAAAGGGACAAGTAAAAAAAGGATGTCAAGTAGAACCAAACCAACAATAACACTACAAAGATTGAGTATAGCTCTGTGGTAGAGAGGAACATGTTACCTTATTCTGGATAGAGAAGTTGATGAAGTTAGTATCCACCAAAATCCGGTAAGGAGGAACCAAATTAGTGTTGTGAGTAAAGAACATCCCTGAAGGAACACTCGGACTGATCCCAACAAAAGAACATATCAAATATAAATTATAAGGAAACTCCAAAAATTACAACTTTTTGTTTTTGGTCAAATAAAAATTACAACTTGGCTAAGAAGAAGCTTACACGTTTCTTGGAAGCTCCGTGAGGTCCTTCTTGTTTGGATTCAAAACCTCTTCCTTGTAACTGAAGCAAACAAATCAGTATAAAGAACCCAAAACGTGAAAAGAAGAGTCGTTTTTTAACTTACTGCTTTAAAGCTTTCTGGCTTATTGTCTTCTTCATGACAGCAAACTTCTGAGGTTTCTTTGCCCTTCCCATCTTTCTTTCAAACAGAGAGAGTAACAAAAACCCTAGAAAGCAGAGAGAGTGGCAAGCAAAATATTCGATGCGAGTTCGGAGTTTCCGTTCCAAATCGGCCGAGGCAGAGAGAGGGAGGTTGTAACAGAATAAACCGGTTGGTTAATATCTCGCTTTAGAAGCGACAGATGGGCCTACGTGGGCCCAAGGATACAATACGCTAAAAGCTTACAGTGTTCGGAGTAAGATGATGTATCCACTTCTGCTGCTGCGGTGAGGCGATATAGATGTCTGCATTGCAAGATATTGGAGGCTGTCAAATCGAACATAACAGAACTCAAACATGAGAGAGATTTCTCAGCTTTTTTAAGCTTCATGAACGTAAGTGTTTTTCTTTTACACCACAGCATATGCTATTACAACCTACTTTCATACTGTTCTCTTAGTTAGTTTGTAATCTTTTCTTACTTGACTCATCACTAACTAGAAAATGTGCAGATCAGTACCTGGTCTATGTCTAAAGTCTGAGCCGTTTTGTTCATCTCCCTGAGCTGAATTGCTACGACTAGACTTATCATTATCACCATGACTCTGTGAAAGAAATATCATCAGGACTCAATACTTTTACGCAAAGATTAAGGTTAAATAGAATACAAAAACACACAGTACCAAGTAGTGATGGGTAAGTAACCAACAGATATTAGTTCAAAGCTGCAGAACAAAAATTGAAGGAGTGCAAATTGATAATATAAACTGAATTGTACGGTTTGAAAGGAGTTTAGCTTATGCTAACAGTATTTCTAGCTGCCAATATAATAATTGGTCAAAGACTTGTTATGCACCAGCCATGTCTTAATGTCTTATATACATATATAAGCAACAAGAGACAATACATTCAAACCGGTTCTGTGTCATTGCCAAATCTAAACCGATAATCTGAGCGTAATTAGAAATTAGGTATAGAGAAGAGACCTGGTCCTCAACTAAACCGCAAGTAAACCATCAATTGCAGAGTTGACATTGGATCTTGAAAAGTAAGATAATCTGTTTCTGTGAAATTAAAAATTCACGAGGAGTTTTAGGATTTGATAACTTCGGAGCTGAGCTTGGCTGATATTAATCCAAAATCTGAACCACAAATCGGGATAACGAAAAACGTGAAGAACATATGAACAAGAAATCGATCTCGTTAGAGCAAAGATTTTTTTTTTAGAAACAAAAAAAAGAATTTTTGGGGAAAAAAAATTTGGACCATTTCTCGATTTGTGCGTGTCATCCTTGCGCAGGGGCCATGCTAATCTTCTCTGTATCGTTCCAATTTTATCGGATGTCCCCGAAGGGACAATCAAGTCTGTGACTCCGGAGATATATAAACGTTAGATGTGCTTCTATTTTTACCGATGTGGGACGAAAGAACGAATAAGAGAATATTTATTTAGTTGGGCCTAAGTGTCGTCTAACAGGTCCATTATTGTATTTTATTGGGCTTAGTGGTTCACACAAAACCAATCTCCGAAATGAAAAAGAACGTCTTTAAGAAATCAAACATTTGGAGGAGAATTTTGAATATTTGATTGATCTAAAAAGCCGAAAGGGTGGTAAACATTTGAAAATGAAGGGGTCATAAGATTTAGTATGCTATATTGCTCTCATACATGATGATTCTTATGTTTCATTATGAGCTACCTCAAATCTCTTTTGAGACTGACAAATGTTTAGTTAATACAACATTCCTGAATTGATAAAAGAAATCTGACGTGTAGACACACTGAACTCGCTCGGATTCATTCAGGATGGAGTGACAAAGCCACAAAAGCACTTTTACAGATTTGGTGACCAAAAGTTCATAACGTATCAAACCAAGTACACTCTATTAAACTATACAGTGTTGTTGAGTAAGATGAAATGACATATTATCCGCTTCTGTTGCTGCTACGAGCCGATTTGAATCAGTGATTTGACGTAACTCCAAACACACTAAGCCATGGTCTGCATTGAAAAGATATTGAAGTCTGTCAAATCAAACATAACAAAACTCAACACCTAAGAGAGATTTCTCAGCTCTGTTAAAGCATCAAGAACTTTATTCTTCCTTTTGACACCACAGCATGCTATAACAATCTAGCTGGTAATCTTCTACCATTTAGCCTATCACTAACTTAAAACATGTACAGATCAGTACCTGGTCTATACGCTTCACGTCTGAGCCGGTTTCTCATCTCCTTGAGATGAATTGCTGCTACTAGGCTTATCATTTCCACCATACCTCTGTGTCAAAAACAAACATCAACAATCTATGTTCAATACAAAGCACACAGTGCCATACTGCCTAAAGTCATGAGTTGCTGCTTTGTTTTACCTTCTTTCTAAAATCGAAAGGAACGTATCTGAACTTGATCATATGCACGATTTGTCGTTTCATAGTGAGAAAATACAGAAACAACCAGTAGCACAACAAGATTGGCCAGAACACAGGCACATCCAAAAACGAGAAGAACGTCATCACAAACGCAACAACAAACGCCTTCGTAGCTGCATACCTAAACTCACATTAAACAACAACAATTATAAACCGGATTAAACCAACCTATATATACAATTACTAACCAAGTAAACCAAACGAAACCAATCTATACCAATTAAACTAAACCGGATCAAACCAAAGATAATGAGGATTTTTTTTACCAGAACTTGAACTCGGGAAGACGACGAACAAAAGGCTTAAACTCATCAGAGCTTTTACTGGATGATGATGACTCAGCAGAAGAAGAAGGATCCAAGGCTTCAAGTTCAGGATCGACTTTGGGAGAGAGGAAACCGATCAAGAGGTTTAAGATGTAAGTAGCGAGACCATACGATATGACGAAGAATCCGTAAACGTAGTAAACTCTGTAGATGTAGATCACTGCGGCGATCAAAGTCACGAGCCATCTTCGAATAAGGTGAGGTGCTGATCTGTCGAGGTGATTCTGAAACGATTTCGAGAATTTTATTCTCCATCTCGCTAACGGTGAATCGATCATTGTGTATCCGTCTCCTTCGTTTCCTGATTCGTCCTCCATTTGGAAATTTGTCAGCTATAAACCCTAATTCAATCTTTGATTAAGGTCACAATCGAACAAAGGAGGAAAATGAGAATCGAAACGCAATTTCAGAACGCGATTCTATTAGGAAGAAAGAGGAAACTGAATGACGTGGAGGAGTTACGAGACACGTGTCGCGGTGTATGTTGATGCTCTCCGAGAAAATAAAAAGGCTTTATGCTTTTGTTTAGTATGTTGGGCTTCATAAGATTTCTTTAAGCCCACTTTACATTCAACAATAAATATATTTCTGTTGTTTGAAAGTACTTTTCCTTCCATATGTTACACTTTCAATAAATATTTTACTGATAGCAGACACACACACAATGTCACAGTACTACATATGTTATTCAATACTGTATATGGTTTTTTTGGCGAACCTATAGATTTAGAATGAAGAAATCTATAGATTAATTATGATTGTTTATAAACTTATTTCTTCAAATTTTATAGCTGAAATGGAATATGTGGATGTCAAATGTAAAGCTGGTTTGATCTGAGTGAGTCCGTCCATTCAATATAGGGTAAGGCTGACCTTACAAAAAAATCCAAAACCGAATATTCTCATTCTTCTGGGCCCTTAAACCGAATATTAGTTTACATTTTGGATCATACATTCAATTCTAGCTTTCTACTACTCACAATAAGACACAATTGATGTGGTTAGGCGGCCCACAATTCAATTATTATCATTATTTTCTTCCAATTTGCATATTAAAAAACAGACACTTATGAAAGAAGAAAAAAAAAACAAAAGACTAGTTCGGTTGCTACTAGAGCCTATGATACAAGAGAGGTGACACAACAAGTTTTTTCTCATTTGCAAATTAAAAATAGGGAGAATTTGGTGTAAAATAAGAATTTGAAATTAAATTAATTTTTTAATAGAGAAAAAAAAATGGTTTAAATTTTCAGTATAAGAATACCATAAAAAATGATGTAGCAACTGAGTGAGCTTGAACGTAGATAGTTGTGCGAGTGGGGGAAATTGGAGGAGAAAAAGAGTAAATGAAACTAAGAGATATGATTGGTAGCTGACAATAAATTAATATCGGTGTTCACGTCAAATATGTAGTTAATAAAAAATATGCAGTTAATGGCTTTTTGTATAAAAACTTTATAAATAATGTTCATCATTTCTCACGTCGTCCATATACATTATACGTACGTATATATGTTTTTAAATAACATAATATGAAATGACGTTACATGTAAATAATTATTTAATGCATATATTATTGCATGTGGTCTATTACGTATAGATGTATGTTGCGATATGAAATATTTACTGAAGACAAAATGGAGTGAATGAAAATATGGAAACGAGGAAAGTGTAAGATATTTGTGGACGAAGAGGTGTGTAAATAGATTGTAATTAATGTCCACTGATCGTTTCACACCTCCTCGTTATACATTATGCTTATGTACATATACTTTTAAATAACATGATATGAAATGACGTTGCATGTAATTAGAAGTTTAATGCATGTATTATTGCACGTGGTCTGTAACATATAAATGTAGATTGCGACATGAAACACTAACATTAATATATTTAGTTCATGTAATTAGTTTTTTAATGCATGTATTATTGCATGTAGTGTGTTATATATAGATGTAGATTGCAACATAAAATATTTGTTTTGATGTATTTATACTTATACATTATACTTTAAAATATAAATATATTCGTAGTTCACTATTTAATTATTTAGATGTGTAAAAAAATGCATAACATGAATATTAAATAGGTTGTAATGCAAAGTAGGAAAAATATAAAAAAATAAATATGTAAATATAATCATAGTTCACTAATTAATTTATTAGATATGTAAGAAAATACGTTGAATGACAATTAAGTAAGTGAGATCAAATTTCATATAATTTTTTTTTATTAATTTAGCAATTCAATTTTGCATATAGATCTTGACATATCATAATTCAGATGTTTTGGTTGAGTCGAGAAAGAAAATCGGCGAGTCAGTCCACCAAAAAAAATTTCATTGTCATCACAGCGTCATCTGCCATATCAGTGGAGGCACATGAATAGGTGAAATTAGAGGAGAAAGCTGAAGAGTCGAGCTCATCATATCATTCGGCTTAGTTGAAAGAGCGAGTTGGCGAGTTAGTCAACCGTCGAACTCGTCCTCCAAAAAAATCCTCTTCGTCGTTACTGTTTTCGTCTTTCGTGTCGGTAGAATTACTGAGAGAAGTGAAATCAGAAAATTTTCTCCATCGTCAGTGTCCTTATCTTCTCAGATATATGTTAGAGAAGAAAGAGAAAGTATTGTGATTTTAATTAAATGAGAAGGAAGATAGAGAACGTTGATATTTAATAATGCGGTATTGAGCGTGGATAGAAAAAGAATTAAATGACATGTCGAGATTGCTTTTTGTATATAGGCGCGTAAGGATATAATCAATTCAAGCTGGTGTAAATTAATTTCATTATTTAGATTTTGAAACACATTTGACAAAAAATTAATTTAAATCTAAATTCTTATCAACCGACCAATTATCTCTTAAAAATATCAGATACTTATGAACGAAGAAAATACCATAAAAGGTAGTTTGGTTTTCTTGCTAGAGCCTAGCTCTAGGGAGCAACCTTTACTTATGCACATGCATTGATATGAGATATATTTTAAAATTACTAATTAAACAAGTCTTTTTGTGCCTAACCTTTTTTTATGAACATTATAATTTAAGAAGAAATCAACCCAACTAAAATGCTAAACTACATATAGGTACATGATTAAAGAGATAAAGAATAGTAAAAAGAAACGGCCAACAAAAGGTAGGTGCAACAACATATTCATTACATTTTAACAAACATAAACAAATTTCAAATATAAATATAATTCTACTATGCAGAAAGAGTGTCTGAATGTGAGAGATAAATGTATTCATTTATTTTCTATTTCTTATTCACATTTTCACATGTGTATCATGTATACTATATTTTATTAAAAAACAATGTTCAAAATGTATCCAATGTACAAATCAAATTTTTGACAAAACTAACGTTATATATACCAAAACTTTGCAAAAATGTTATTATAGTAATAATTTTTTGGATTTTTTTAATATATATTGTAATTTTTATTTTTTAAATTATTGAGTTAACACTTTTATCTTATTGTTGGTTTCTATGTACTTGATAAAAAACTATTGTCTAAAATTGCGAAACTATGTATACTATATTGATAACCACAAAAAGATAAAATTCTACGATGAATTGAGAAAATTGTACGATGAATTGAAAAAAAGTCTTAGACGAATCGAAGAAAATCTTCTACTAATTGGCAAAATAAAGAAATATAATATCTGTGTATGCAATTACATAACTTTTACCTCATATGCAAAGAGGAACAAACTGAAAAAAAAAAATTCAACAATGTATCAAAAATACAAATCAAATTTTGGACAAACTAACTTTATTTCTATCAAAACATTGCAAAAACCTTAGTATAATAGTACTTTTCACTTTTATATTAGTAAAAAAGTTGTAAGATAAACTTTTTTCTAGTCTTGAATTTTTTTCTACTAAAAACCATTTACATGCATTAGTTTTTTCTTATTTTTTTTTTTAAAAAAATCTAAAGTCAGTTTAATAACTAAATATAAAACATAGTTATTTATTCTTTTTTATCAATGAATTAGCTATTCTTTTAAATTCTCTTTATAAAATTAGATTCTTATTTCGTTCAAATCTTTTATTTCTTACTTGACTCATTTTTAGGAATCTAATAATTGAACATTATGAGTCAACTTATAACTTGAAGTGTTAAAAAGTGTAGACAATAAATTCTCATAAATTACTTGGACAAATTCAAAAGCACATTAATATGTTTTCTTAGCTTTCGAGTAATCATAATTTTCCTTACTTAATTCTATTTATCTTAGAAAATAAGGAATCGTAGCAAAAAGAACCGAAACAAATTTAATGAGAACGAAAGCGCCTAATTCTAAGGACACGCGTCACATATTAATTTGTCACGTAGATGCTTTTTGGCAACATCAATGTCGTCCTTTCTTTTTTTTCCCTCGAATAAAAAAAAGTACACAATAGAAAAGGCCAATTATACAAAACAAATTAAAAAATCCCGTAAAAGTTAAAAAAACAAAAACAAAACCACGTCCGTCAGATCCTTCCCCCCTTTCAAAATCAACGTACAAGATTCATCGTGAGATTGACGATGAACAACAACCAAGAAAATTAGTGACGTCACCGTCTCCTTCCTCCAACGTCCATAAAGAAGCGCCATAAGCACCACACTCTCACACACACCCAATACTGGTACTGTAACTGCTCTACATATATATATATAAATAAAGAAAAGAAAAAATACGTTACGGAATCTCTCTCTCCTTCGATTAAAAGCATTTGTAAGTTCATCTTCTCTCCCTTTCTCTTTGATTCGAAATCACTCGATTGTTTATCTTCTTTAATTAATGGTGCTTTGATTGTCGAGCCTGCGTGTTGAATCGGAGTTATTTCGCCGAGAACTTGGACTATTGATATTAGATTTTCCGTTCTGTTCACTGTATTCCGATTGATCGCTAGTATAGGTTAGTGATTATTGATTTGTAATCACATGGAATCGAAGATGGATCTGTGTTTCTGCGTTATCTCTTATGATGCTTTCGTGTTGTAAGATTGTTCCTGAGATGCTATAGAGTTTCATTAGAACAGTGAATATCGTAGATGTGTACGTGATGTGGAATTTGAACCAGAAGTTGTTAATTTAAAGCAAATCTCTCTATAAATTTTTGAAAAGGCGATTTGTTATTTTGGATTCTGCTTGAACGTTGAAGGATTTGTTGTTTTTTCCTCTGGTTATTGTATAAATTGTTCAGTAGTGAGAAGAAGGTATATATAGCTTGTTTTGAGTTTAGTATATGCTTGAGTGAATGTATGGTTTTGTTTTGAGTTATAGTGAGTATTTCGAGTATGGCTGATAACAAGGATGAAGTAAGCCAACAGAGCTATGCTTCTCCTCTGAGGAACCCTAATGTTACTCTTAACGAAAGGAATTTTGCTGCCTTCACACACAGACAAGCTGCTGCTCATCCTTGGCATGACTTGGAGATTGGTATGTTTAATATTGTGAATTGATTAAGTTTCCTCGAAGTATCATTTGTCTTTGCTGCAATTAGAGTTTTTGCTTGGATTTGTTGAATCTTGTAGGTCCGGAAGCTCCTGCTGTTTTCAACTGCGTAAGCTTTATCTCCTTTTGCAACTGTGGAAGATTAGATCATTTCGGGGGTGAAAAACGAAATTTGACTTATTTATCAGGTTGTTGAGATTAGCAAAGGTGGCAAGGTGAAGTATGAGCTAGACAAGAATAGTGGCCTTATTAAGGTATAGTGTATTTTGCCTGATTGAGTGTGGACCTGTCTTCTGATCTCTCGTAATCTTGTTTAATTCTGCGGTTATGTGCATAAGTCTTACTTGCTGGATCTACTCAGTTTACGCATTAGAAGATTTGAAAAGAAGAACAACTCTGATCACTGAATGTTGTTTTTCCTCTCTAGGTTGACCGTGTTCTGTACTCATCCATTGTGTACCCACACAACTACGGCTTCATTCCTCGAACCATTTGTGAAGACAGTGATCCTATAGATGTCCTCGTACTGATGCAGGTGCTTCCTCTTGCCTTTCATTTAGCGTCAATTGTTCATGCAAACTTGACATAAACAAACAGTGAAATGACCAACTATTGCGCAGGAGCCTGTGCTAACTGGATCTTTCCTCCGTGCCCGTGCTATTGGCTTAATGCCCATGATTGATCAGGTAACAACCCGTATTCCCAAAATGATATCTTCTCCTTCTCTGTGATGTATTATATTTTAATAAGAAACCATGAATTACCTTAATTTGAAACTTGCAGGGTGAAAAAGACGACAAGATCATTGCAGTATGTGCTGATGATCCCGAGTTCCGTCACTACAGAGACATCAAAGAGCTTCCTCCTCACCGTCTAGCTGAAATCCGTCGCTTCTTCGAGGACTGTATCCACAAAACAACATCACATATTGCATTTGTTTTCAGTTTTCATTGTGGGTTGTTTGTTCTGTTTTGGCTTACGCTTTTAATATTTCAGTTTTCACTTAACACAACATTTTAGACAAAAAGAACGAGAACAAGAAAGTCGACGTTGAAGGTTTCCTCCCAGCTCAAGCTGCTGTAGACGCAATTAAGGACTCCATGTAAGTTTGTTTCCTCCAAAACACCCAAGTATACCACACATTTACTCTGTTATCATAGTTACAATTTATGGTTTTGAAATGCAGGGATCTTTACGCAGCTTACATCAAAGCTGGCCTGCAGCGTTAATGAACAAACCTGGGTCGAGTCCATTCCTCCCGGTTTGCCTTGATTTCACTATCACCTGAAGCCTTCTTATATAAACATCTACATGAATGTTAAATTTGGTGCATTTTCGCAATGTACATCGAAACACTTTTGTCGAGTTGAAAGCATTCTGATGATGAAGATGAAAATTCCAGTTTCAGTCACTAAATTTGGAGATATTAGCTTCTTCCCCCAAAATTTTGTTTAATGTTGTCTCGCAAATATCCCACAGAAAGTAATTTCATAACAGTGAAGAAGAGAAAGAGAACTAAAGCTACTCGGGCCTTTTCTTCTTCGACTTCTTGTAATTCATTCGTTGAATAATATCATCACTAGAGTAAATCTAACTTATCTAGATATTTCACAAGACAAAATAAGATGATTATTTCAGATTTTAAATGAAATTTGAAAGACAGTATAAAAAATTCGTATTAGTTTCAACTTTCAATCATTAAATTTGCAGATCTTAGTTTCGTTTTCCCAAAATTTTGTTTAATGATGTTTTGCAAACCATCCGAAAAAAAGTGATTTTGTAGCATCGAAGTACACCAAAAGAACTAAGCTACTCGGGGTTTCTTCTTCTTTGTCTTCTTGTAGTTCTTATGCCAGGTCTTATAAGTGCCCTTAACCTTCTTAGAGCTCTTGGTCTCAGGCTCTACAATTTCATCTGCTGCATCATCATCCTCATCTTTGTCTCCTCCTATATCAAACAGATCATCCTCTTCCTCTTCATCAGAGCTCAACACAAAATCTTCCACAACGTCATCTTCTCCTCCACCTTCCTCAACTTGCTTCTTCTCTATTTTGCTCTTCCTCTTCCGTTTCTTCTTTTCCGTCTTCTCTTCTTCTGCCTCCTTTTCTCTGCCAATTATACATTTTCTTCAGATAAAAGATCGACATTACAGGCGTAAAAGACAAGACAACCTGGTTCAACTCCTATGTACATTCCCTAAATCAACCAAACTACTGGAAGTACCTAACAGTACATGAAAGACCACCGTAGACCTGACACAACCCACCCCAACCCAAGCTACATTTGGCAGTAATTGAGGAACTGATTTTGCATAACAAACAACCCATACTCCTACAATAATATACCACACCAACCAGGAGATGTGTGCATTTTTTAGAGGTAGGTATACATACTTGGAGTCATTTCCGGGTAACCAGGAGGAACTGAAAGCTGCAGCACCCTTTTCGTTCCTATCTGCTTCGTCTTCTTCCTCATCGCTGCTTAGTGCGTTTTTCCCAAAGACAGCTGAGCTCTCTCCCACAATAACACTGGATATACCAGACGGATTATTATCAGCAGTCAAATAAACACTACGTAGCGAGGCCAACAACAAGAAACGAAAATTGCAAGTGAATCAAATTGTAGACGAATGCAACTCACTCTGATTCCACCAGTGATTCGTTTCTTTGCTTGGCTCTTTGGCGGATAATCACTGCATATTGCGATAGAGGGCTTTCTCCTTCCTTCTTTTCATTCTGAATAGCAAAAAAAACCCAAAGAACATTCAGAACATCCAAACTCGTCAATCAAGCTACTTCATATATATCCAAGTGAATCAAGAGAAACTAGTAAACAAACCTCAAGGAATGACGCAGCAGCAGGCTCATTGGGTAGAAAATCAATCGACGCTCTCTTTTTGTTGACAAACTCTGTGTTAGCCTCAATCTGGAGAAATAAATCAAAGGAGTCATCAAAACACATCAATATTGTCAGTTCTTTTCTTGCAAGTACAAGATACATTACGTATAAGTACCTGGCTAATGAGTTGCTTCATTTCTTTCCTAAACCTCTCAGCTTTAGTGGATTTGTAAAAGCTGCGCAGCCTTATGGTCGGAATATAAGATAGCTCTAAGAAAGCAACAGAATAACTCCACTGAGTCAAATGCTCCACAAGCTCCTCCACTACAGAATAAACACATGCCTCCTGAAAAGCTCTTGTCTTCACTGCCGGTTTACTTACCTAGAAATGAATTTTGACAACAACAATGGTTACGGACAAAAATTTCATTCTAGTCACTTCTTTAAAGACCCAGCCAAGTAAGTCTTTTTACCTTGAGTAGTGTCCGTAAATCTACACCTTTGCCAACACCACCTGTGGGAGGTCTGTTCAGCTCTTTCATGTCTAACATGTCCATAAGAAGCATTGAGACGGGTATAAAGGTACCAGTTGAAGCAGCGATCCGGTTTAGCATACTAACACATCTAATTCTAAGGGGAATATAGCGAGCAGTAGGAACAAGTCGTGCTACACCAGATATTATTTGGGCTAGGGGATAAGCAACTGGTCTGAGTTCAGACTGAGAGCTGTAGGTACAAACAGCTCCGGTCCAAAGCTCAAGACAATGGATGAACTTCCATTGATACACTTTCCGAAATGCTTCCTGTAAAAACAATGAAATGTACATAAGAGTTAAAGCAACTTTTCACAACACAAGTGTTGAACAGAACAAACTAAATATTGTTGAGAAAGTACTTTTGTTTTGGTGTTAAGCGCTTCACGTAGAATCATTGCCAGTTGTCTTATGAAGACAAATGCATGCTGATATGAAGCGGAGATATCCGTGCCAAGAAGCTCAATGAAGCAGTTACCAAGAAACGAGATATGCTGCAATTTAACAGCATTCACAAACTGGCAATTCAACACATACGCTTTGTACATTCCCTTGATGCAGTCATCCACACAATCGCTTCCAAGACGTATGCACAAGTCTCTCAGAAATAACAGCGAAACAACAGAGATGGCGCTACTGCCTGTTCCCCAGAAATGAAGTGCAACCTAAATGAAAGAAGAGCAAGTGAGCAAAGAAAGAACCATAAGGAAACTTTAACAGAATGATATTTTCTCCCCAACAAACCTTAATATATTTCCTAAGGAGGCTTGGAAAAGCCGTTAGAAAGACCGCTGAGTGTTTTAAGCGCCGAAGAGTAAACGATATCATCCCAGGGTCAGTCATCTGGTTCAGGACGTGAAGTGAATTCCCGAGATATGATTTGACCAAGTGATTATAGTTCTTCCAAGGCCTTGTGTTCGTCAGCGCCAGTATAGTATCTTTCATTCCTCCAGTTGCAGGAAGCCTTAACAACTTTCGAAGAATCCCATCCATTTCACTCAGAACAAATATCATTATCTTATTAAATACAGCACTCGACATAACGCTGAACTTTGCTGATGGATCGTCTCCGGTATCATCACCGTAGTGACAGGCAGTTCTATAAGCTCTCAAGAGAGAACGCACTGCACCTAGCTTCGCCTCCTCTCGGATCAATTTACACCATGCGCCAACCATGGCTGCTGTGATCGTTTTCTGCTCGTTTACTTTCTTTGCAACTTCCAGCTTTGGGATTTCATCAGCATCTTGCTTCTCAGTGTCTTCCACGTCAGTATCAGCATCAGCTTCAGCTTCAACACCAGCATCATCCTGACAAAAGATTATAGCTTTGAGCACACTTCGGGTCAAAATCCAACAGATACAACACATTCAATCTACTACACTCACCTCAAAATCTGCAGCATCAAACTTTAGAAGCTCCTCGTCATGCTTTTTCATATACTCATAAAACTCAGCTTGCTGCAGAAAGAAACCAACTTTAAGTTAAAAAAAACAAAACAACTCAAAAAGCTTCCACCGTATTATTACAATCAACAAACCAAACATGTTACACGACAACTCACTGTTTCTTGAAGCCTTTTAAGTTGCTCTTCATGCTCCTCAGCTTCTGCTTTCTTGGATTTCACCTTATTCTTTCCACGCTTCTTATCACTTATCTGGTCCATTGCTATACCATCTACATCCTCTGCTATCTTCTTAGATTTCACCTTATTCTTTCCACGCTTTCTATCCATTTCAGTACTATCTACATCCCATAAACCGTTTATCAATCTCAAATCCACGAAACTCTAATAAAGATATAAACTTTATTGACAAAAAACCTCACCTTTGGTACCCATTTGTTAATACACCACTTTGCTGCAATGTTAACAGAAAAGAAAATCAAACTAACATATACAATAAGCAAACCTGAGCACAGAACAATCTATCAATTCAAGAAGGGAAACGAAAATTCGTACCTGGGATTTAGATGTAGACGAAAGAAAGAAGAGAAGGAACAAAGAGAAAGACAGATATTGTGTTGGGTTGTCGTGGTCCTCCGCCGAGACTATCAGAAGGCTGCCGTCTGAGGAGAAGTGAAGAGAGGTTTAGGGTTTTACTTTGTGAGCTTTTTCAAACCTTCTTCTTCGACCTGATAGGTTTAAATTTGACCCGTCAAGTTAACCAATTCGGTTTAACCAAAATAACCCAATTTACGGGTGTTTACCAGATTATTTAGGATTTAGCCGGCCATGACGTCTCTCAAAAGTCTAGCCGTATTCAATTTCGTTCTCTAAATTTGATATTTATTATTTAACTATTTTGGGGATAATTTTGGATGGATTAAAGAAGTTCCTATGCTTTTAACTAAAATATTATAGAATTTCATATAAAATTATGAGATTCAAAATTTTAAATAGATAATTTATCAAAAAGTTTTAAAATTACAAAAATTCTGATTTTCGAATCAAAGGGAACAGAACTAACGGTATGTCCATCCCTACTTAAATGGCCAATGCTCATAATTATGTCAGTTGGTTTCACCTACGAGAGGACATGAGAGGTTCCGAAAGTGAATATTACATTGTTATATATGTTTTGAATCTCATAATTTTATTCGTTTGCAAAACTGTTCTTTGAGAATATTACATTGTTATATATGTTTTCTAGTGCAATCTCGCATTTGTAAGACACTTTCTCAAATAGTAATAAATAATTCTTTGGGAATATTAATAAAATGTTTGTTCAAGATAAACATATGTCTATAATCATGATGTATGGTCACATAGATTCATTCACTCAATTCGTGTTAGAAAACAATTTTTCTTCGCTTTCTTACTGTACTGCTAGATCTGAAATATTGTTGGGATTTTTTTTATGAAGTATTGTGATATTGAACTGCTGTGGAGAAAAGAGAAAATTGATAAATCTTATAGATTCAAAGTGTCAAGTGATGCATATTCTTTTTATCTTGAAAATAGTAGTTTGTGAGGATAAGAATACCGGTGCAGCTTTTCTTTTGTTGGATTAAGTTCATGTGTCATTCTTTTTCATGTCTTCATTCTTGTAGATTTAAACTTGGAAAAGATATCGATCTTCGTGAGTTACGAACACAGCTTTCCTATTTACTGCAAGTGCCCACAATGGGAAGGTGTTTCTGAATGTAGCATAGTGTACCATGCAATTATTCATGAATGCCCCTACTAATTCCTGCGCGCACATACGCACACACACATAACATAACACAAAGTGAGTATTAGCTCATAGTATACATATATACATCTATAATTAGTCTATTCATGGTTATACATTGAGATTGTTAGAATGGAGAAAAGTGATAGCAGTTAGGGTCATTAGAGATCTAGAAAGCATGCATGGAAAAGAAAAGAAATTGTATAAATTCTAAAAATAATTTATTAAATAGTATAATCAGGTAAAAACACAGATCCTAGACCAATGGTCCAAAAGTGATACCATCTCTAAAATATTTTGTTTGTCCATCTACTTCTTGAGTAAGCTTATTTCAAATCCAACTAGCTAATATCAAACTAAGATCAATGGTGCAAGAAAGGAAACAAAGATCAATATCTATATCAAAGAGGATGTCATAACTTAACCTGTTGGGGAAAATCCCCACTTTCCATTTGTGAAGTGATGATAAATTTTGCAGCATGGTGAAGAGGTATAACATCTCTCTCGGTCTGTTGTAAAGAAACAATAGGTTTCAAGACAACTTCGCTGCACCAGAAAAAAAAAATGCATGTAAGATAGAAAATGTTTAAACCTGTCCCGCATCAATTAGACCCATCATAGCTGATAGCCCACACGATTTGGACTAGGTTTGATCCATTCCCTTCCAATGGTATGTATCTCTGCATACAAATGGAAACGATTAACCCCCTTTTTTTAGATTTTTGATAAAAGTGATTTTTTAATGTGAAATTGTTATACTATAATTTCATGTTGACTCATAAAAATAACCTGTTCAGGGCATGAGAGATAGCTTTCACTCCAACCTCCATCGTCATTTTGTATCACAAGTTGGAAATCTACACTTTTGGGTATTGATAAACAGTTTTTATATGTTTTACCAATCGCTGCTAGGCCACTAAGAGCAAACCTTTTATTTTTCTATTATATCCTACTTTTAAAATTTAATAATTAGTTATATATTTGATTATTTATTGATTATATCTTGTGTTTTATAGTTTTATAATTCTAATTTTTAATCTTTAAAATTTTAATCTATTTTTTAATATTTAATGTTATAATCTTGTTTTTTATTTGTATTTTTATTTTCGTTAATTATATTAAATTACTGAAAATATGAAAATATATGTTCAAATTATATATGTATATAATATTTTAAATATTCATAGTGTTTTTAAAATTAAATTAAGATTTTATATTTTTTATTTATGTTTTAATAATTTAAAATATTTAAGTTTAAATTAAATTATTTTAAATTAAATAATTAATTTGATAAATATTTATTACTTTTTAATTGGTTAAAAAGATAATAAAATGTCATCGAAGAAAAGTTAAAATACATTTAAAATAATGTCTCGTCTCAAAAATCCTCAAAAATAGATTTAATATGAAAAATAAATTTAAAAATACATATATAATATTTGCTAAAGAATACAATAATTATTTAAGTTCTCTGGAAAATAAACTATTTAAACATTTAAAAGTATCCAACTCTCAAATCTACAACTAACATTTCAACTCCAATATCGTTCAAAAAAAAAAAGAAGAGACTTTTCAACTCCACTGCCTTCCAGCCATACGTACTATCTTATCGCTAAATGTTTTCATTGGTACACTCTGTCCCGTAAATTGTGAATGAGATGATGCGTCATGTATCATATTTGTTCCTTTCTTGCCAACTTTTAAAAAAAGAAAATTATTGTAAACTGCTGGAAGAGATGACTCCTCAGACTCTCAGACATCAATCAATCAACAATAAATCTTGTGAAAGTTAACGTTAAACTACTTTTTGTTTCATGTGGATATCATTACTCTATCTTATTATTTCATGTGGCCATTATTTTGGTGTTGTACAACAGTACAAGTGACTCGTGAGTAATGATATTTGTCCTCGTACTTATATATGCAGGCCTAGACTTAAACCACACAAACAATTACAAATATCTAATTGGTTTTGGGACTTCGGAGGATCCTTATAGGCTATATATTATTAGGACATAGTAACATCCCACATTGAAAGTTGAAAAATATCAAAGTAATACACAGAGATATAGATCAATTCTAGACAAAAAAAAAAAAGATATAGATCAATTTACTCAATGCTAATTAATTTCAAAGTAGCTATTAATAAAAATTTCTTTAAAAATTCAGATCGCTAAATTTATAATATATAAATTTAGTTGGGGTGAGTTTCGAAAACATATAAATACATCTGTGTTTTCTAGTGCACTAGCATTTGGAAGATACATATTCTTAAATCTTCATAGACTCTTAATTTAGATATGCTAATATCATGATACTTGATACATACAGAATAAACAGTCACTTTATTCGTGCATGTCAGAAAACATAGTTCTAAAATATTTTTGTGAAACATTCGATATCGATGGCAGCCACTATATTTGATACTTCACAAGAAATTAAAATAACAATATTTCAGAAGACATGGACAAATAGAGTGAATGATTTTCCGTAAAATAGTACAGTGACTCTGTGAGGAGTGTTTGTGCAGTTTTTTTTTTTTTTTGGTACAAATGTTAAAATTTATACCATTTTCTGAAACTTACAATGTTGTTGTTATTAAACAACTTAGTACAAAGGAACAACGAGGAGAAAAAAATAACTTACCAAAGCCCTGCAACATCTGAGAAATAAACCTCCAAAAGAGAAGGGGAAGAATCAGCACGTGCAGGGAAGGGGAAGCTCTTTTTTTTTTTTTTGGAAGTTCATGTGTGATTTACGCTCACTTGTTCATTCTTGAAATTTATTGATTATAAAGCAAGAGCTATGGTTCTTGATGCATTCCGAATGCGGCTTTCCTGTATTCTGCAAGTGCCCACAATGGGAAGGTGTTTCTGTATGTAGCATAGTGTAGCATGCAAGTATTCATGAATGCTCCTACTATTTCCTGCACATACACATAACATAAATAGAAAATAAGCACATACGACACATACATTATCTAATCAAGAGTCATAAATTAAGCTTGTTAGAGTGGGACAACCAGCTAATATCTCTATTAAAGAGGATGTCAGAAAAATGACCTGTTGAGGAAAATCCCCGTTTTCCATTTGAGAATTGATGATAAATTTTGCAGCATTGTGAAGAGGTATAACATCTCTCTCGGCCTATTTTATATATGACAACAGAAGAAAGTATAAGTTTCAAAACTTTCTTCTACTAAAAAGAAGATGTTGGATTCAAATGTTTTAACCTGTCCCGCATGAATTAGACCCATCATAGCCCAGGAGGTTTGCACTAGGTTTGATCCATTCTCTTCTAAAGGTATATATCTCTACATACGTACAAACCATACTAAAACAATTAACACTTCTTCAAAATTTTAGGTGAAAATTTGATTTTAGTGAAAATGGTATATAGTCTAGTTTCATGTTTGACTCATAAAAAACCTGTTCAGGGCAAGACAGATAGCTTTCGCCCCAACCTCCATCTTCATTCTGTACCGAAAGCAAGAAATCTACACCTTTCCGGATAGATAGACAGTTATTGTATGTTTTACCATTTGCTGCTAGACCACTAAGAGCAAACCATGTGCCGTAAAGGAAACAAATACCCCAGTTTCCGTACCTATCATTACCCCAAAACAAAAAGTAATTTGTCCAGGGGTTTTTAAAACCTCATTCATTAGGAATGTTGTAAATAAATTAAACTAGAGTACCATGAACCATCTGACAATTGTTTGCTTTCTATGAATTGCACTCCTTTCTCGATCGACTTGATAATCTCTTTTGTCCTGTGATCCGGATATAGTTGATTGAACATAACCAAAGCTTGTATAACAGCTGAGGTACATTCCACGTACTCTCCCTCGACCATAACGTTTGCAAAAAAATCTGTGGGATTCAGTAACTGCAAGACCAATTACAAAGGTTAAAGTTAAGGGGTTTCTTTTTTTCTTTTTTAATGCTTTATGTGTGTTTAGCTCTTACTTCCAACCATTCAGGTGCACGGGCCGGTTCCCATGCAGTCAAGCCTCCATTTTCACTCTAAAACAAATAAATATTACTTAGAGGCAGTAATTTTCAACAATATCAAGCAGTATAAATAAACTTACCTGTAAAGATAGCAAGAGATTAACTGAATCACATAGATGTTCGGTTTTTATTTTCTGGCCAACGACATCAGCTGGCATCATCGAGAGCAACATGCAACACTACAGAACCAAATAGGTGCATGAAAATGGAAGGACAAATCTTCTCGAAACTACAGCTAACTTGTTCTTCTCCAACAAATTAACGGATTTAATTACCTTAAGAGCTTCAGCTGTACAATCTGAAACTTGCCATCCATGATCTCGATCAGAAAAAGTCCATGCTCCTTTGGAACTGTGGCGATACATGCTTTTGAAGTCACCTGATGGGTTTTCTCTAACCTATGAATTAAGTTCTTAGACTTAGAAACACTCTTTCTTCCTTTTCTTTTTCACATACCAATTCAAGGTACAAGACTATCATCACAAGGATATCAAACCTGAGATTTCTTTATGTAATCGTGTCCTCTCCTGAGTACCTCATAGGTTTCATCACATAGATCACTGGCAACTAAAGCTTGAATTGCGAACCCTGTCTCCCAAAGCTGGCTTCCAAAGCTCTGCGTAAAATTAAATTGGTTTGCAAAATATACAAATACAAGTGCCTTATGAAGTCCCACCAAAACTTTCAAGCAATCTTTTGTGACACACTCAGATCAGAATATACTAAAATATCTTTATTTAATTCTATTAGAACCTGCATTTTCAATCCATCTTCAGCTACCCATATGAAGTCGGAAAGTCTAGAGATATGTTTTTTAAAGTGATCCCCATCTGGGTTTTCAACCCAGCAAGCAAGCATGCATAAAACCTGCATAGAATTTTTGTAACATACATGTAAACATTTTCTGAGGGAATAAATGCATTATTTTTCAAAAGATTTGCTCAATCTTTTACCTTCTCAACACATCCAATGGTGATATAATGGCTATTTTTATCCTCATAGTGTATGTGCTTCATTGCCATCCGAAGAGCCTTTTCTCTTACAAGTTTGTTTAATGGCCATCTTGTAAGGAAAGGCTCCACCAATATATAGAGAGTATCCCATATCAAATCTTGAATCGGAGGATGGGGATAATACACGTCTTCCTGCAATGGTAAAATGATGTAATGTTTGTAGATTGTTTCTAAGACAGATCGAGAAACTTAATGATTACGATTGGTCAACTATACCTTTGCATATAGACGCCGTGCTTTATTCCAGTTGATTTTTTCATAAGGTTGTACGTGGAGTTCTTTACGCAATTCCATAATGAGAGGTGTAAGTGGACCAACAAATCTTTTCCCATATAAATAAGACATTGGCATATAAACCATCCGCGTGTAGCACCAAAGTTTTCCTGTATTTTTTTTGCGTCAAAGCAGAACACTTAAAACAACTATCTGCAAACATAAGTACAAACTCCAAAATAGGAACTGAACACACCTAGGTGAACTGGAAGGAACGAAGGTAATAACCAGATCTCAGGAGGCATCGGATTGGTTCCAGACCAATCATAGATTCCAAGTATCTACACATATACGAAAGGAATTATAAAATTTTCAAACATCTCTCAGATAAATTATAATTTAGTCCAAAAAGATTTACCGAGAGCCAAACTTTTCCCCAAGAAGGAATATAAGTCACGCCACCATGGTTAAGAATCCATTCTCTGGCTCGTATGCACGCGTTTTCTCGTCCTCCGTCTGGACCTACTCCAAGCATACGCAAGCATATATAATTCAACGCGGTACTAAACATAACACTGTTACTCTCAATGTGTAGTCCCCATCCACCATCTTCGTTCTGCATATTAAGGGACAAAATCCAAATTGCTATAAAGATCACTATATCGAAAGCTTTTTAAATATATATATATATATATACATGGTCTAGGCTCAAAGTACCTGGTGACAATAGATATATCGAAGCATCTCTTTGCGATGCTCTGCACCAAATACCTCTTCCAAGTGTCCTGTGATGTACAAACAAAACACCTGGAGAAAGTTTTCTCCGTTCATTGTCTCTTTGTTGGACCGTCCAACTTGGACGCAATGTCACACTCTAAGAATATTCATTGAGAGACATAAAAGAAAGAAATTGATAGTATTGAAGAGGTAAGTTACCAACGGAGGAAGGAAGAAGAGAGGTCCGGTGATCTCTGCCGGCCAATGGCCGTCGGAGGCTTGCAAAGCCGAGAAAAAAGCAACTCCACGTCGTAACGCATTCGTTGCTTTTTCATATGTTATGCTTTCGCCGTCGCCAATCTTCACCGGCGGAATCACTTGCTTGAATTTCGCTTCTTTCAAAAACTGTGCGTGTACGTACAAATTGAGAAATGTCCATATAAATATTGTATTTTTTTTATACTTGCCAAAACAATCTCATTTAAAAACAAAATTTTGTATTTTCTTGTAAAAAGATTATTGTACCAAACAAAAAAAATTGTCAAACATGCTCTTTCTAATAAAATTTAAAAACTCTGTTTCGACAAAAATAGCTCACCTTTTATTTATTTTATTTTATCTGAAATTCAATTTCTTAGGATTTCGCCAAATGTATACTCTCTTACCCAAACCAAATTTATTTATGTTCATATTGCTTTAATTAATTTAAAATCCACAAAAAAACCAAAAATAACGATTTTCACCTTTTATTTGGTTTAACACCTATCATCTTTCTATTTAAAAGTTAAGTTCTATACAAATTAAGGATTTGATATAGCTTTTTTCTTTGGTTAAGTGAACTCGATAAATATATATTTGCTGTAATTCAATCTTGTCAAACTATAAAAATAAGACAAGGTAAGAAAATAATTAAATTAAAAATTCTGATTTACCAGAAAAACTATCTATCTATCTATTATATTAAAATATGATCCTTTTGTTAAATTAAATTTTAAATTATGTTATATTATATAAAATACCATTAAATAGTAATGATTTGATTAAATTTTATTACGGTCAATGGAATATAATATTATCTTTATTAAATATGTATCTAAATATAATATTAAATATGTATCTAATTTTTTTAAAATAATAGGTTCAACTTTTCAATTAATTAAAAGCAAAAGAATAAAAATAAAATTATATATATTAAATTATCAAATAAAATGATAAATTTAATTAAATAATATAGTATATCAATTATTTTAATAAATCATAAAATCAAATTCTGTAAATATACACACAAATATATATATATATATATATTTAAATCATATTTCAACTAACAAAACAAGAAAAACATGCATAAAATTTTGAACTTAATATTAATAAATTTCTAGTTTATAAAATGTAAATTATTAACTTTAAAAAAATTTAAGATTCTAAAAATCAGATCAATATATTTTTAGCTCGATAAATGAAAATATTAAAATAGTCAATAGATGGGTTAAACTTATTTTTATAATTACAGGTTTCAGCATTTTATCTATCACTTATCATAAATTTTGAAAAAGTAAATATCATATTTTTATAATAATTTTAAATTATAATTGCAAATTTTTATTTATGAAAATATTGATCACGCGCTTATGGTAGAAGAGAATCTAGTATATCTTATAATCTATTTAAAGTTTCAGTGTTTTTTTTTGTCATGGCAAACAAATAAACCCAATGGTGAAAAAAGAAACATACTTGCATTCGCCACAATAAATCACTGCAAGCTTTAACACGAGAACGATTGGTAAAGAAACTCTGGCGAGCTTCTTCCACCGCGGTTCGTTCCTCCGGTGTGCCCGCTTTGGGATCGAACTCCCATATTTGACGTCCAACGAAGTTGTTGCTGCTGAATAAATACGGATCTTCTCCATTTCCCTCTCCTATCTTCAACTTCCACATAACAATGATCCTATGCATATATATAAACCACTTGAGTTTAGAATTCCAAACAAATAATCGCGTGATGATATATATGTTACATGTAGTATATTTTTTTGGGGGGCTAAAATGTAGTGTGGTATGTTTACATGCATATATATTATGATTTTAATTTAAAGAGCTTTCTTGTTACGAAGATGAAATAAAGAGAGAGGGAAGTACTTATGTTGGGCCGACCGATGCTTATCTTGACGTTCGATAGTGAGATAGATACTTCGGAAGAGTTTCATTTGTAGCGTATATATAGAGGTCGAAGACGATAAAATTACACTCTTCAATACTATATATCATGCGGATTGCATTTATATTACCTCGGTTTACTTTTTGTTGTTGTTGTCATCATCATAAATACAATAAATAAATATATACTGAAAATATTGTAGAGAATACAAGCATTTGTATTTATGTAGAGTAAATATTTGTTGCCGACAAAAACCAGTTTATCCAAAATAGTTTTGCTTTTTTATGGTATAACATATAAAATGAACTCAAAATACTTCCTGAACTCCGAATCTAATGATCTAATATACTTCCCTAAACTTTTTAGATTTAATTTAAGTTAATTGTAAACGACTAATATGTGGTACTTTTGCTCCATTGTGGAACAAAGGTGAATGCAAATTTATATTATTTGTTGGAACCATTTTACGATTGTTAATTTTTGGTTGATTTAGAAGTGTGTCTAATCAAATTCTGCCAGAATAAGATATTTATACGGTGGAAACATCTAATTCGACCTCCAATTTAATAAACAAGTGCTCCTATCCAAGATAACAAATCATGGTCCAATCCATGTATCTTTTTTCTTCATTTTTTTACCCCAAAAATATATATACAAGTTTCTTGCAAAAGAAATAGAAAATAAAAATACACAAAATATTGTTCTCAGGTCCAATAACAATGACTTGCATAACGTTTCTTTACCTTATTTCGTGGAATTGTGACCCAGTGTTATTAATATTTAGGCTTGTTCAGTGTGCAATCGCTACGACAGCGATCAGAGATCAAAATATACAAAACGTAATGAAAATATTTTATTTACGTAAGTCGCAGCAATATATTTAATATTCAGGTGAAGACAACTATTGAGTTGCCGGATAAAATAACTGCATTTTCTGCTATCAATTTGAATGCTAACGACTTTTTCTCTTTCATTGTTAGATGTCTTTCCGTTGGTCTCTCCATTCTCTGTGTTTTTTTCTTTCCGATTGCTGGTTCTGCTGCAGTATCTACATTCCAAACAGGGCCTTAACCTACCAATATGCCACTATAACAAACAAAACATGTGGATGTCAATCAAAAATCCTTCAACCAAATGATAATTAGAAGAACTTTTCAACATTTCAATCTATTATTACTACCAAAATTGTCCACTGAATTGACCAATAAGAAACTGACAGCTAAAGGGTTCTGAACTTCTCTAAAAATTGTGTTATCAGAACCGGTTCTGACCATTTTATTTTTTTTTTAATTTATTTTTTTACTTTTTTCTTTAAAAACCCCAGCATAAGAGGCCCCGTTGAAGCTGCTCTAAATCTCTATCAAATAATAGTTCCAAAAAATGACTTTAATAGTAATGGCCCACCGTCACGTTCGCTAACAAATTACAATAATGATGCGGAAAGACTTTTTGCTGTTGATTTTGCGAGAGATTGTCTAAGCCACTCAAATTGCGAGAGATTGTCTAAATTCATACTAATCATGTTACACCTTTATTAGGGTTTATTAGGCTGATGACGACGCAGAAAATTGAAATTAGGTCATACTAATTATGTGGCATAATGCTATCAAATAGTTTGAACATTTTTAAAAATTATGTTGTTCTCTTACATGAAGTTCAACTTGTTAGCGGATATCAAATCTTGGTGTTGGGATATCCGTTCAAACATATTAGGGAACATATGGAAATCCATAACTTTTAGAAAAATATATTAAATTAATAAAATAATTCAAAATTAAATTTATATAATATTTTATCAAAAACAAGTCTATAAGAGAAAAAACAAATTTAATATTATAAAATGATTAAAATTGATTTTATGTATAAATATCTATATATATTAAAAAGTATTAAAACTATTAATTTTAATATATTTAAAAAATTTGGATCCAAATCCAAATGTATTAAAAAAATTGACTGCCTGAGTCTCAAATCAATCAACTAGTTTATTAGGATACAAACCAGCTGGTTGGCCGATAAACCAAAATCACAAATTTATTCTTATTGAAAATCTATTCTTAGAAAAATTAATTCAATCTCGTCATTTAATTAGTGAGTTGATTTATCTTATATCTACTCGTGTGGATCTCACTTATTCATTTATGTTTTGTCACAGTTCATACAAATACAATGTGAAAAAGTTAGAAGAACACTAATTTACTAATTTGATATTCTCAAAATTATTCCTTATTTTAAAAAAGATAAATAATTTGGTGAACTTTGATGAAAAAAAAAATTATAAAAGAGATGATTCTTTGCTTCTAATCAATCAATATCAAATTTGTTTATTTCTTTCCAATTTTTTTGTAAATTACTAGAAGAGATAATCCATCAAGCATCAATCAATCAACAAATTTAATGCAAATTAAACAGATATTTTATACAATTATTTCATGTTTCTTGGTTTTCGTGTGGTTATCATCAGTCTTATTTTTCTTTCCACACGTGAGTATGATATTTGCGCTCGTACCCAGGGCTGGAATCAAATTATACAAATAATTACAAATGTTTAATGGGTTCAAAACTTTCTCCTATCTCATAAAAGCACTTTGTGGGCTTTGGGTGGCAAAAGGGGAATAATAATTTGGATTCGGATAGAAGAAGAACTCCAGCTCTCTCTCGTCGGATCCATCTTCTACATCTTACTCTTGTTTCTCTGTAACCGATACTAGAAGAATCCTATAATGAACACAGCTTAATAAAACCAGCTTGAGCAACAGCCTTCCAACTCTCTGTGGACACCAAAAAGAGTCATATTAATAACTTTTCTTTAGTTCATGTTTATTCATGGACGAACCAGGTCAAATGAAAAACCAAATGAACTCGACACGTGGTGCAACATTCATGGAACATCGCCTTGCAACATAAGTTCTATTTTTTCTTTTTTTTTTTTTGTTTGTCTTCGAGAAGCCTTTATTTTTCTTTTCCTTTTCGTCTATTCCATTTTGGTTAAAAACAAAAAGGAAAAATTAATAAATTATGAAATAAATAAAAAGAAGTGAAAATATGATTGCCTTTTGTCGGGAAACGAAAAAGGAAAGTTTATGCGTTTTGCCTCTATAAAACTTTCCTCTTTCTCACCATTATTAAACTCATCCATCACTATAAAACCCTTTTACTTGAAATCTTTAGGTCATCGGACATTTCGCGGAGATGTTTCCTTCATACGATAACTCTTTGTCACTCTCGACTCTGTTCTCAGCGTACGCATCCCTAACGGGAATCGTGATGCTCTTTAGATCGATGCTCCACGATTTCGTGCCGGAGAAGTTACGTTCCTACTTGTCCAATTTAGTCGACCGGTTTTTCACTCCTAAATCGAAGTACCACACGTTGATTATCAACGAGTACTTCGGATCGAAAAGCAACCAAGTCTTCGACGCTGCTGAGACTTACCTCCGGAACAAAATCGGCCCTGAGACGGAGCGACTACGCGTCGGGAAAACCCCAAAGCAGAATCACTTCACTTTCTCGATTGAGAAAGGAGAAGAGATCACAGATACGTTCGAGAACTCCAAGGTGAGATGGACCTACGTTCAGTCAGAGAGCGAGAAAGAGCATAAAGTGAAACGGTACTACGAGCTCCATTAGAGAAGAAGCTTAGAGAGAAAATCATGGGACCTTATTTAAGCCATGTTGTGACTGAATCGGAAAAAATCAAACAAGCTCTCAAAGCGGTGAAGATTTATAGCCGAGATGTGTACGCGAGCGACGACGACGATGGATGTGCTGGTGGGGACTGGGGATGTATCAGTCTTGAGCATCCTTCCACATTCGACACATTGGCCATGGATCCAGGTGCCAAGAAGAAGATCATTGATGATTTGGAGAGGTTTCTGAAGAGGAGAGAGTTTTACAAGAGAGTTGGTAAAGCGTGGAAACGAGGTTACTTGTTGTATGGGCCACCAGGAACTGGTAAATCGAGTTTGGTCGCTGCAATGGCAAATTACCTCAAGTTTGATGTCTTTGATCTTGAGCTCAGTAGTATTCATCATAATGGTGAACTGAAGAGGATTTTGTTATCCACCACGAATCGTTCGATTTTGGTGATTGAAGATATCGATTGCAGTGCTGAGGTAAAAGATAGGGAAGCTGGTAATAATCAAAAAAGCAAAAAAGGAAAAGTGACTTTATCAGGGATTTTGAATTTCATTGATGGGTTATGGTCGAGCTTTGGAGATGAGAGAATCATCGTGTTCACGACTAACCACAAGGACCGGCTTGATCCTGCATTGCTACGTCCTGGAAGAATGGATATGCATATCAATATGTCTTACTGTACAGGTTTAGGATTTAGGACATTGGTTTCTAACTACCTTGGGTTAGATAGCTTGAATCATCCTCTATGTGAAGAAATCGAGAAGTTGATAGATTCTACGGAGGTGACTCCTGCTGAGTTAGCTGAAGAGCTGATGCAGGACGATGATACTGATGTTGTTCTTCGTGGAGTAATTAGTTTCGTTGAGAAGAAAAAGGTCGAGAGAAGCAAGGCCAATGAAGTTGTGACTAAGACAAATGATGATGCCGAAAAGCAGAGTGGTTCTACGAATGGTCTGAACAAGAAAAAGAAGAAGAGGAACGTCGAGAGGAGCAAGGCTAAGGAAGATGTTCCTGTTTTAAAAGAAGTTGTGACTAAGACATATGATGATGACCAAAAACAGAGTGGTTCTACGAATGGTCTGAAGAAGAAGAAGAAGAAAGCTGGTAAACGAAAAGGGAAAGGGAATGTGGACGTAAATGACCAAAACTTAGCAAATAATGACTAAAATATTTGGAATTTTATATTATTATAGTTGGAATTTTTAACTGTTATCAAATTACCAATTTGAGTCTGCAATATTTTTAGAAGAATGGAGTCAACACTGTTACCAATCAACTAGAAAAGTGATTGGAGCCACATGAATAAGATAATAGACAAACTCAACTCAGCTTCATGTAGAGAGAACTAATAAAAGGTTTTACATGGATTCTCATCAAATATTTATTTTAAAAAAAAAAAGTAAAGAGAAAGAGAAGAACAAACGATGTTCTTGCAGATATTTTAGCTAAATTTGGCCATTTAGATGAGCTTTCTTACACATCAAGAATGTATGCACCTTGGTGGATGCTGGCTATCAAATGCTATTTTCTCATATTGTAAACTTTTTCTAATTAATGAAATATCAATTTCGTCAAAAAACAAAAAAAAAAAGAGAAAAAAAAGATGGGGTTCTAAAAATAAAATTTTTAGAACTAATATTTACATGAGATTCTATATTTGTTTGTTTACTATTTGTTTAATTTTTAAAAAATTTAATGAAATTATAAAATAATTAAAATAATAATATTTACAAGAATTTCATTTTAAGTTTTTTAGGGATAATCATTTTAAAGCTACCAATTTGATTACTTACGGATATTAACTATCTATAGATTACTTTCGTAAATAGATAGGTACACCTGTAAACATAGATGTAATGTTTTGAAAGAAGATTAACTGATTCTATAATTCCGAGAAAAGGACTTGTTCAGTTAGAGCATACCCAAAATAAGTGATGGTTTTGGCTGATGCTCTACGACAAACATCAATCATCATTAGCAATTCCATGAGGTTTTCATCTGCAGGTGGGCATGTAGGCTGGACAAAGAACACATCGCATACCCTAACACTTTCTTGCAGCTGAACATATATCTCATCATTAGCGAACCGTTTAATCTTGATTTTCCCAAGCTCCAGACCCAAATAGCAAGAAATCTCGTCTTAAGATAAACACCCCCAATGAGCAATGGCCAAGATCCATGAATTTCAAAGATAATCACTTTCTTACTGATCGTTTGAATAAGCAAATTTGATGCTTTATCAAACTCATCTAGATTTTTCTATAAATTTTTGTTGAATTTTTAAAACACATAATGCTCCAAATATTACGTTTAATAACAGTATAAGTGTATAACACTAAAAAAATATCAATTTTCAGCTCCATTGATTACCGGGAACCTAACGCTAAGAGCATGCTGTCGGGAAGACCCAACAGCCCCATTACAGAGTGTCTCGACAACAGCATCAGATCACTTTTATATTTAATTCATATTTATCCATCGATCGATGACCAAGACAAAGGGAAAGACCAAATGGATTGAACACGAGTTGTCTGACTTATTGAGGTCTGACGTGTACACTGAACATCGCCATGCAGACTTGCACTGCAAGCTCCTTCCTCGGCAAGTTTAGTTCTTTGACTCCTTCCTCGGCAAGTTTAGTTCTTTGACTTCTTTCTTTGCTTCCAGAAGCCTTTTAATTTTCATATCACTTTCATCTATTCTTTTTTCAAAATTAAAAACAAAACAAAAAAGAAAAATTAATACATTAAGTAATAAAAAAAAAAGAAGAAGAGAAATTGTGATTGAAAAGCATTTGCCTTTGACCAAAAAATATAAAAAAAGTATTTGCCTTTGCGTCTATAAAACTTTCCTCTTTCTCACCATTGTTACACAACTTATACACATCATCCATCGCTCTTAAACCCCTTTTCTTGAATCTTACGTCATCTAAAATTTTTCCGGAGATGTTTCCTTCATCGGATAACTCTTTCTCTCCTTCGACGCTGTTCTCAGCGTACGCATCCCTAACCGGATTCTTGATGCTCTTTAGATCGATGCTCCACGACTTCGTGCCGGAGCAGCTCCGGTCCTACTTCTCCAGATTACTAGACCGGTTCTTCACTCCGAAATCAAAGAATCTCACGGTGATTATCGATGAGTACTTCGGATTCAAAAGGAACCAAGTCTTCGACGCGGCGGAGATGTACCTCCGGAACAAAATGGGGCCGGAGACGGAGCGACTACGTGTCGGTAAAACCCCAAAGCAGAAGCATTTCACAATCTCTATCGAGAAAGGAGGAGAGATCTTGGATACGTTCGAGAACTCGGAGGTGAAATGGCGCTATGTACAGTCGGAGAACGAGAACTGGGATCAAGTGAAACGGAGCTACGAGCTCACGTTCGAGAAGAAGCTTAGAGAGAAAGTCATGGGGTCTTATCTAAACCACGTTGTTGCGGAATCAGAGGAGGTCAAGAGGAATCTTAGAGTGGTGAAGCTTTATAGCCGAGATGTGTGCGCGAGTGATGACGATGATGGATGTGCTGGTGGGAACTGGGGATGTATTAGTCTTGAGCATCCTTCCACGTTTGATACGTTGGCAATGGATCCTGGTGCGAAGAAGAAGATCATCGATGATTTGGAGAGGTTTCTCAAGAGGAAAGAGTTTTACAAGAGAGTTGGTAAAGCGTGGAAACGAGGTTACTTGTTGTATGGGCCACCAGGAACTGGTAAATCGAGTTTGATCGCTGCAATGGCTAATTACCTCAAGTTTGATGTCTTTGATCTTGAGCTCAGTAGTATTCATTACAATGCTGAACTGAAGAGGGTTTTGTTATCCACCACGAACCGTTCGATTTTGGTGATTGAAGATATCGATTGCAATGCTGAGGTAAAAGATAGGGAAGCTGGTAATAATCAAAAAAGCAATAAAGGAAAAGTGACTTTATCAGGGATTTTGAATTTCATTGATGGGTTATGGTCGAGTTTTGGAGATGAGAGAATCATCGTGTTCACGACTAACCACAAGGACCGGCTTGATCCTGCATTGCTACGTCCTGGAAGGATGGATATGCATATCAATATGTCTTACTGTACAGGTTTAGGATTTAGGACATTGGTTTCCAATTACCTTGGTTTAGATGGCTTAAACCATCCTCTCTGTGAAGAAATCGAGAAGTTGATTGACTCTACGGAGGTGACTCCTGCTGAGTTAGCTGAAGAGCTGATGCAGGACGATGATACGGATGTTGTTCTTCGTGGAGTAATTAGTTTCGTTGAGAAGAAAAAGGTCGAGAGAAGCAAGGCCAAGGAGGATGTTTCTGTTTGTAAAGAAGTTGTAACTAATACAGATGATGATGACGAAAAAAAGAGTGGTTCTATGAATGGCTCGGAGAACGAAATTGACGATGCAATGCTACTATTCGGCAGAAGACAGAAAGTGCTAAGAAGAAAGATTAGTAAAAGAGTTTTCTTGCAAGCCAAGCCAGCAACCTTCAACATCCGCAGGTCGAACAGGGTCTTTCGCGGAAGTTCACGGCGGTCTATTCCCTTACCATATTGAGTGGATAAGGGCTTTTACTTAGGTAAACGAAAAGGGAATGGGACAGGAAAGGCCAAAACTTACTAATGGATTGATTTATTGTGTTGTATTAATGGCAAACTAAGCTTGTAATTTACATTAAACCAGAAATCAATAAAGCTTATCTTTGACAAAATTTAGAATGTTGTGTTGTGTACTTGCCATCAAACCAAATAATTTTGTGGAGTTATTAGTTTCGTTTAGTAGAGGAATGTCGAGAGAAGCATGGCCAAGGAAGAGGTTTTTGTTTGTAAAGAAGTTGTGAATAAGACAAATGATGATGATGAAAAACAGAGAGGTTCTACGAATGGTCTAAGAAGAAGAAGGGGAAGGTCACGAGAGGAGCAAGGCTAAGGAAGATGTTTCTGTTTTTGAAGAAGTTGTGAATAAAATAAAAAACCAAAAAATAAAAGAAAAAAGAACAATAGTTTTTCATTTGAGAAATTTTGAAAAACTGTCATACACAATTTTCCTATTATAATTAACTCAAAATTTTATAAATCATTTTGTTTTAATTAAATAGTTCGATTATATTAAATTGTAATTTTTTTTCTTTGAAAAGGCATAACCGTTTCTCACCAATACACATATCCTTAAACAGTATATTCTCAAATTAGAAGTTTTACACTATCATTAACACTAACTCTTAAAAGAGGTTCTTAGAACATCATTATCGCTGAAGATACAAAAAGTAGAGATCTAAATAATAAAATATGAACATGCTTTATGTCATTTATTATTGTGATTAATTTTAGTTTTAGAATGAAACTGAAGCAATAATTAAGTGACATTTGGCAATTGGGCTTTTAAAAACTTTTTTAAAACATGTTGTTTAAGAATTCGTGGTATTTCTATTTTCTTTTTAATTTTTTTTAATGAATTACATATTATTTTAGAATCCACCGACAGTGATTGTCTTAGTATAAAGAATGATTAAAAAATATTAGTTAATAAGTTAATAATCATTTCTTAAATAAAGACTTTAACGATTCTTAAGTGCCATATGTGTATTTCTTATTGGTGATAGGTGTTGAAAGGAAAATGTTTTCCTCGATGCTTCTCCTCGTTCTCTCTGTGGCCAACCTCCATGTTGTCCTCTCTCTCTCTCCATCGGCAACCTCCAGGCAACCAACAATCAAGCTTTCTCAAAGCAACCTTAATTTCTCTTTTGGTAAAGTTGAAATCATAAGTTTTTTTTCTTTTTTCTCGGCCAAAACTCTTCCTTTCTGTTTGGTCCATAAGTCCGATCAAAATCTCTAAAATAACAAACTAGAACCATACATGATGATCTAAGAATTGAACACTAAAAACCGGACATCTAAGCTTGAAACATTCTAGTATTTGCTTGTTTTTATTTATTTTTTGTTGACATTTTTGTGATATTTGCACGGAGAGGAGAAAGAAGCAGAACCTGAAGTGTGTAAGGTTCAACATCAACGGGAATCTAGGGTTCTTCTCATAGTTAATTGAGATATATCGAAAGGAGAGCGATTGTATTATGATTATAACGGATATGAACATCAATATCCGATTAAACATTTTGAATGTCCTTAAAATAAATTGTATTTTTTTTTTTTAAACCCTTAATAGGATTCTACCATTAAAATAAAGAAAATAAAAATATCTTTAAAAGAATTTTAAATTTAAGTTTTATAATTAAATATTAAATAATAACCGATGATGATGTTCTACCATTAAAATGCTTTTAGAGAAACTATTGGCCTAAAATTTTCAAATATTGAGATATCTAATAATATTTATATTTTTTTATTATTAGTTGAGATATTGTGTTAGAACCGTCGTATGAGTATTTAATTTAATAATTCTTAAAATATAATAATCTTATTTTTCATGAACTTAGTTGTATTACTAAACTTAAAAATAAAATTAAAAATTAAATCACTGATAATGAAACATGTAACAATCGAGTATCTCACAGGTTTTTAATAATATAAAAAAATATTATTAAAGTAATTTGGTCTAAATTTTTGAACTTATGTTCTCTCTATATTTGGGCTTTGTTCCCCGAGAAGACCCAAGCGCCCATTACATAACTGTGGTTGACTAAAGTCAACAGATCTTTTGAGCAAACGATCTCTATGCATCAGATCACTATTTTTCCTTCCATGTTTATTAATCGACGGACCAAATCAAAGAGAAACACCAAATGGATTGAACACGTGTTTTATTACTCGTTGACGTCTGACGTGTACACGGAACATCGGCTTGCAAAGCAAGCTCCTTCCTCCGCAAGTTTTCAATTTTTGCTTGCCTCGACAAGACTTTTTAATTCTCAATTCACTTTCTTTTAAATTAAATATAAATAAAAATTAATTTAATAAGGAAAAAAAAAAAAGTATATGCCTTTGCGTCTATAAAGCTTTACTCTTTCTCACCATTCTTGACACACACATCCATTGCTCTTTAAACCCATTTTCTTGAATCTTTCGTAGAGATGTTTCCTTCTTCCGATAACTCTTTCTCTGCGTCAACGCTGTTCTCAGCGTACGCTTCCTTAACCGGATTCTTGATGCTCTTTAGATCGATGCTCCACGACTTCGTACCGGAGCAGCTCAGGTCCTACTTCTCCAAACTACTAGACCGGTTCTTTACTCCGAAGTCAAAGCTCCTCACGGTGGTTATCGACGAGAACTTCGGACTCAACAGGAACCAAGTCTTCGACGCTGCGGAGATGTACCTCCGGAACAAGATTGGCCCTGAGACAGAGAAACTACGTGTTGGGAAAACTCCAAAGCAGAAGCATTTCACTATCTCTATCGAGAAAGGAGAAGAAATCTTGGATACGTTCGAGAACTCGGAGGTGAAGTGGAGTTACGTTCAGTCAGAGAACGAGAAAGGTGATAAAGTGAAACGTTACTACGAGCTCACGTTCGAGAAGAAGCTTAGAGAGAAAGTCATGGGGTCTTACCTAACCCACGTTGTTGAAGAGTCTGAAGAGATCAAGAGGAATCTTAGAGTGGTGAAGCTTTACAGTCGAGATGTGTACGCGAGTGATGACGACGATGGATGTGCTGGTGGGAACTGGGGATGTATCAGTCTTGAACATCCTTCCACGTTCGATACGTTGGCGATGGATCCTGGTGCCAAGAAGAAGATCATTGATGATTTGGAGAGGTTTCTGAAGAGGAGAGAGTTTTACAAGAGAGTTGGTAAAGCGTGGAAACGTGGCTACTTGTTGTATGGACCTCCAGGAACTGGTAAATCTAGTATGATTGCTGCAATGGCTAATTACCTTAAGTTCGATGTGTTTGATCTTGAGCTTAGTAGTATTTATGACAATGGTGAGCTGAAGAGGGTTTTGTTATCTACCACGAACCGTTCGATTTTGGTGTTTGAGGATATTGATTGCAATGCTGAGGTTAGAGATAGGGAAGCTAAGACTGAGAATCAAGAAAGTGAACAAGTTAGAGGAAAGGTGAGATCTTTTTGAACTTCTTGAGTTAAAAAGTTTGGTTTTTGATTTTAGGAGAATGTGTAAGGTACTTAAATTGTGATGTTGTCTTTGAGCAGGTGACTTTATCTGGGATTCTGAATTTCATTGATGGGTTATGGTCGAGTTTTGGGGATGAGAGAATCATCGTGTTCACGACTAACCACAAAGACCGGCTTGATCCTGCATTGCTACGTCCTGGAAGGATGGATATGCATATCCATATGTCTTACTGTACAGGTTTAGGATTTAGGACATTGGTTTCTAATTACCTTGGTTTAGATGGCTTGAATCATCCTCTATGTGAAGAAATCGAGAAGTTGATAGATTCTACGGAGGTGACTCCTGCTGAGTTAGCTGAAGAGCTGATGCAGGGCGATGATACTGATGTTGTTCTTCGGGGAGTAATTAGCTTTGTTGAGAAGAGGAAGGTCGAGAGAAGCAAGGCCAAGGAGGGTGTTTCTATTTGTACTAAAGAAGTTGTAGATAAGACAAATGATGATGACGAAAAACAGAGTGGTTCTACGAATGGTCTGAAGAAAAAGAAGAAGAAAGGTGGTAAACGAAAAAGGAAAGGGACAGGAAAGGCCAACTAATAGATTTTTTTGTGTTGTATTAATGGCAAACTAAGCTTGTATTGTACATCAAACCCAAAAACAATGAAGCTTGTCTTAAACAAAATTTAGATTTGTTGTGATGTGTACCAACTAGTCTTTCAAAACCTTCTCTTCTAGACAGCATTCATGAGGTGATGGAAACTTTCATTCGATCAAAAATCAATCAGTTGGCGTTGCCTGATGAAATCTACCTTAACAAAACAAAAACCTATTTAAAAGTAAGAGAATGTTCGACAAAGACCCCGCCCAAATAAATACTCTTCGATTCTCTTTTGTATCAATGCTGCCAACTTCATAAAGTTTCGAGGAAGTGAGCTTGATGATGTGATTTTATTGTACTACTCTCTCCCAAATCAAGAAGCAGCCAAAAGAAAAAAGAAGAAGAAATTATTAGCACATCCAAAGAGAATTTAACCGCAAGAACCTAAACATGACGCAAGAAACTAACGTAGAAGCTTCGTGCAATCAGACCACAATAGAGAAAAATTCGAATAATGATTAAAAAAATATTTGTGGAGTGTAACCTCTCTTTTTCGCGGCAATGGTGGTGGTTAATAACATATTGTACGCATCATGATGCCATTCAAATAGTCTCAGTGTGCCCAACTATCTTCTTACTTAAATCTTCAGGATCGATCTACCTGTGAAACTATAAGAAAAGAAAAACATAAAAAAATGAAAATTTTGAGTGGAAAGTGACACTGCATTGAGACCCTGCAAGAACTTTAACAAGACGGCAAGAGATTTGATTACTCGTCTCCAAAAGGTCGATGGCGACAACTATCCCGGGGTGCACATTTAGCATCGTTGGTTTATTTTTCATGAATGGTTCTTGGTCGGCCAACTTTTTTGCTCTCACATATCAATCATCTGGTCAGAGCTTGAATATGATGTTTAATTCTCATCAATGCTGGCTCAGGCTTCAGGATGTTCTGCAACACGGTTAAGTCCTTTCTTGACCCAAAGACTACTACAAAGATCCATATGCAAGTATCCAAACATTTTTTGCTATTTCTTCTGGTTGTTCTGAATGAAAGATAATTTAACTAATTAGTTTATTTGATATTCTGGTTCATGGCGACAAGTACCAAAGAAAGTTTCTTTTTTGTTGTTGTTGCTGTCAATGTAAATATCATTAAAATGAACAGAGGAATTCTCGAAGAGAAGCCTTGAGTTTGTTACACCTTGGCAAAAAAGAATAAAAAACAAGGTGAAACTAAAGAGATTTATGCAAGCGTAAGCTCATCTAATCCACAACAACATAAGCTTGTGGAATTTCCGCCGATGCCGTCAACCGGTTATAATATTCTTGATATCTCTGTCGAATAGCTTGAAGATGGTAACAGGTGGAATAGAGATATGCTTGTGCAGCACATTGTTTCTCTGTTTCCAAAGATGAAAGACCGTCGCATTAAACACAAACTTTCTGAGTAAAGAAGGAGCAATATCCGAAGTCTCTTTAGTCCAAGAAAGAACTTCAGCCCATGAAGTGAACATTTGCTGGGAAGGACACAGTCTACTAAAAAAACAAGCTTCCAAACCTCTGCACTGTACTCACAGCTTAACAGGAGATGATCTCTGGTTTCCTCGCTAGTAGAACAAAGACAGCAGGTTACTTATAACTGAGGCTAGGTGAGCTCTCAAAAGATAGTCTTTCTCTCGGTATAAAAATGCATCTTCATACAAGTGTTAATATATATGTTATAGAGCTAGCTGCTGATGACTGACTTCTCATTTTCTTTGTAAAAGTTAGCTACCTGAGTTTCTGGGAGGTTCTTGTACATGTGCTGACCGTGGGGGCTGCATGCGCTTAGACAAAGGGCCATAGAACAATCCAGATATTATGAAGGTTAATGACTCTTCTTCTGTTTTCTACAAGTTCTTTGTAGTATAATACGGAAAGAACTTTCATCTTTAGCTCACTCTGTGGAACCTAGCTGATTCTCGACGTTGATTTACGGAGGGTGAACAATGGTGATCAGAAATGCTCCAAGAAATCTCAAGCTGAAAATGCTGCAGAGAAGACTATCATGACTTTGATCTCCAAGGTCTTGCTTGCTTTGAGGCGTTGAGCTAATCTATATGCATGACCTTACTATTCTCCTCATGTTATAGTGGGATTATATGTAACACTCTAAATTCTTGCTACCAAAGAATCTGTAACGAGTTTGAATTTTTTTCTTGACACTCTAAATTTGTGTTGTTTATTCCGTCGGGACATCGCGTGCTTGATCTAGTACCTACTCTTTTGTATTCATATAAGTTATTGTATTAAACTACCAACAAAAATATCTATTAAAAAAGAGGAAACAAATTTACCAACAAATATATTCTAAAATATGCATAGTAGGTGCTGAAAAAAAGTTTATGATCTGTATAAATAAATAAATAACGTCAACAGTCTTGGTATATAATCTCTATTCAGAATCTATATGACTATATAGTACATGGAAACGACAAAATAATTGGTCTCGTGCCTTAATGACTCTTTATGGGTAAGGAACAAGAGAAAGACGTGATAAGTGAGTAATAATTTGTAGTAATAGTGTGATCAAGTAAGGATTATATATTTATTACTGTGTCCCAACAAAGTGGCTGTAGTTTAGTGGTAAGAATTCCACGTTGTGGCCGTGGAGACCTGGGCTCGAATCCCAGCAGCCACACTTATCCTTTTTTATCTCTTTTTTTAGAAGCCACCGACCGAAGCAGAGGGGCGTATCCAAGAGTTGTTGTACTTGAACGCACTTTTGAGGCTTCCGAGTTAGGTTTAACTACACCAGCTTTCAGTGGAAACTTCGGACAAAAAGAGGATGCTGCCAATCTACGTAAGACACGTGTCATATTTCACTGCACCCACGTGCTTAGCCGGTTACTTGACCCATCTAAATCGTTCGCCCTTTCTCAATTTATTATGTAATCGTGTACGTTTATATATATGAGGGAAAAAAATATATAATAAAGTTTAACGCTAGCTTTTTTAATTTATTTAATATAAACCGAAGTCTAATCCTTACATTTGAATCAATATCCAGATAAAATATCTAATTTAATTAGTGGAATATGGAGAGTCCAATCCAAGTAACTATTTCAGAGATATTTATTTTTAAAAAATTTCTAGAGAATTTAGATAGTTTGTAACTGAAGTTTCTCTCATTCATTAAAGGAGGAGGAAACAAAATATCTTTATAAACAAAAGAATGTCGTTTTCGTAATTAGAAGACTTTCCAAAAACAAAAACAAAAAACAAATATTTTTAATTTAATTTTTTTGTTTTTCCGGAAAAAGAAAAGAAGTAAGAAAGGCTTCTTCATCAACACAACGTATTGCTTCCTCTTCTTCCTCTCTTCTCCTCTCCCTCTTAACATTCCCCGGTATGGGTCTCACCACTTCCTAACTTTCTCTCTCTCTTATATCTTCTTGATAAACTATGAAGAAACCATCTCAATTCAGATCCAATCATACCCTTCTCTTCTTTCTCTGATCACCAAAGCACACAACAACCAACAACAACACCAACAAGAAGAACGATTTGGCTTCTGTAATAACAATTGAGGTATGTCCAAATCTTTGTTCTTTTACTTGTTTTAACTGCGGATTTTTTGAGTTAAAGTTTTAGTCTTGTCTGAATTATGATTAAGCCGAAAGTTTGCTTTTTTATGGGGAGTAGTAAGATTGATAGCTAAGTAAAGGAAAAGGGTAATTAAAAAGAGTGAATTTTTATTCACTTTTTTTCGAATAACGTAAAGAAGAAAAAGCTTCCTACAATTTCTATAAACCCTTTTTTGGAGGATATCCCCAATTTTGGCAAAGGAAATATGAAAACTTTTGTTTGAAGTTTTAGCAGAAAGAAAGAAGAAGAAGAATGGCGATGTTAGTTGAGCCACCTAATGGGATTAAGCAACAAGGGAAACATTACTACTCCATGTGGCAGACTTTGTTTGAGATTGATACCAAGTATGTTCCTATTAAACCTATTGGAAGAGGAGCTTATGGTGTGGTTTGTTCTTCTATCAACCGTGAGACAAACGAGAGAGTTGCTATTAAAAAGATTCATAATGTGTTTGAGAATCGAGTTGATGCTTTGAGGACGTTGAGGGAACTCAAACTTCTTAGGCATGTGAGGCATGATAATGTCATTGCTCTTAAAGATGTTATGTTGCCTTCTAATAGATCGAGTTTTAAAGATGTTTACTTGGTTTATGAGCTTATGGATACTGATCTTCATCAGATCATTAAATCCTCTCAGTCTCTTTCTGATGATCACTGCAAGTACTTCTTGTTTCAGGTAATGTAAACTCTCATCTGTATAAGTCTATGTGTTGCGAGTGTTATCAGTTAGTTACTGACATAGGTTTTTTGTGTGTGTGTGTTTAGTTGCTAAGAGGATTGAAGTATCTTCACTCTGCAAACATCCTTCACCGGGATTTGAAGCCAGGGAACCTCTTAGTCAACGCTAACTGCGATCTTAAGATTTGTGATTTCGGGTTGGCGAGAACGAGCAGAGGCAATGAACAGTTCATGACTGAGTACGTGGTTACACGTTGGTACCGAGCACCTGAGCTTCTTCTCTGTTGTGACAACTATGGAACTTCCATTGATATCTGGTCAGTTGGATGCATATTCGCAGAGATTCTTGGAAGAAAACCGATTTTCCCGGGAACTGAATGTCTCAATCAGCTTAAGCTAATCATCAACGTTGTTGGGAGCCAGCAAGAATCTGATATTCGGTTTATAGACAACCCGAAAGCTCGAAGGTTCATTAAGTCTCTTCCTTTCTCAAGGGGTACACATCTCTCCAACCTCTACCCTCAAGCCAATCCTCTAGCTATAGACTTGCTTCAGAGGATGCTCGTGTTCGATCCAACCAAGAGAATCTCTGTGACGGATGCACTCTTGCACCCGTACATGGCGGGGCTGTTTGATCCTAGTTCTAATCCTCCTGCACATGTCCCTATCTCTCTGGACATAGACGAGAACATGGAGGAACGTATGATCAGAGAGATGATGTGGGACGAGATGCTTTTTTACCACCCTGAAGCTGAAACTGCAAACGCTTAATTGTCACCAAGCATCGTCGAGAGTAAGCTTTTTTCCCGTTTTTTTTTTTCTTTTAAAAATGCAGCTTTGTTGTTATGTTATATAGCGAGTCCACCACAAACAAAACGATAAAGTCCAGGTGCTTTCATCTCGCTTGTTTATTAAGTTGCAGTGAGTGAGTGAGTAGTGACAGAGTTTTAAGAGCTGATAAGCATCTCTTTTTTTCATTTGTAAATGTGAATCGCCTGAGACTGTTTGTTACTAAGTATGTTACGGCTTGTTCTTCTCTCTTTGAGGTGATGACTTCACCTCAGATTTTCAGACCAAATCCTGTATTTTAAAACCTTTCCCCATGCCAGCCACACTAAAATGATATTATCCATGGTGACATTTGTCGAGCCAAATGTGGTATAAAGTCACTTCAAAGACATACCTTAATCCGACCAAATTTTGAGTTGTGTAGAAGTGGTTCCACGCTTCCTCTGGAGTTCCGCAAAGTACATAATCAACTTCTCTGTCCGACATTCCAAATTATCACTTATGTCCTCTATTGTTAAGTGATTATGCATGACGAGCCACATGAGGAATGATTATTTTGATTTTGCATAAGAGAATTAGGTACTCTTGTACCATTTTTTTCTAAGTTGAGCCGGTCGCAGAAGCTTCCAATTTCCCTTTGTGCTGAACTTATTCAAAAACGTTTCCTCTGCATTTTTCTATAGTGATATGTCTTCTTTCTCTTGTCTGCCTCTTTGAATTCTGTTAATGATCTCTTCCTCTATATAATGATGTCATTGATGTGATCTCATTACCGAGACAACAGTAGCATGAGATGGTATTTCTATACGTATGTAAATTTCTAGAGCCGGTGTCCGGTGATGTCGTGTAACATGCCCAATAGTGGCTAAAAAATATTAATTGTTTGCCACAAGAATAAAAACAAAAACAAAATTAGTAAATTTCGATATAGAAACTATATAAATTTTTAAAAGGAAAATTGTTGTTGTACATCTATTTACTTGAATTGTAAAATATGGTTGTTAGTTTGTTACTTGTAGAAATTGGGCGTCAGTCTTTTAACTTATTTTGGGCTTTCTCTTTCTTAATTAAGTAGTTGAGCCAAGCTTGATCAAGAGCCCAATACCTAAATCATGTAAGTCAATTCTCGTTATGAAAGAGTGACGAAGTGGAAGACTNTTTTTTTTTTTTTTTTTTTTTTTTTTTTGCTAAAATGTAAATATTCATTGAAAATGAAAAAGTTTAGGTATTATAAATGAACTAGTCAGTTGCTAAACCTATAAAACTTGATCTCATGGCAAAAAAAGATAAAAAAACATAGAAACAAAAATAATCAAAACTTTGACTCTTTAGCTTGGGAGCATCAGTATCAAAAAGTAGCTACAAAGAGCTTATAGATCCGTAGAGAAGAAAGACCGAGAGATGATAAAAAACAGAGAACAAGAAGGTAGACTGCAGAGACGTTTACTTAATGGATAAGAAGTTATTTCATCCGGCAGCCGGAAAAATAGTCATTCCTTAACGAAGGCAAGAGAGACCCGATCAAAGACTGTTCTCAAGGTCTAATAATCAACGCTCAATTAACACAACTAGATCCGGCACAAAAATAGGACTACACTAACAAACGGATCTTAATAGCACTTGCTCACTCTACCAAGATCCCTCCCAATGTCGGCTAGCACAGAGACAAGAGCATCACCACTCCGAAGCCTTACTACCTCTTCCTACAACTAAGCTAGCGCATACACACTAACAAAGTGGAAGACCTTTAAGGCGTATAAAGTACAAGAAAATGCACAGAAGGAAGAGAGAGCAAATGAGAGAAAAGAGAGAATCCGAGAGAGAGTTACAGCAAAATCTCCAAGAGAACTAGAGTCTTTCTCCCTCGTCCCGCTGCACATGCCTCGGTAATGCTGCCACGCCAGCATGCGTTGAATCCTCTTGTGCATCTAGAATAAATTTCCTCTGCTTCTTCTTATAACAATATGTATATCACTTAAGCATTTCAGCCTACGATCTTCAATTATGTATAACCGATTAATAAATATATGACTTTATGGTTTTGGGCTTCTCACACACCATTTACATCATACTCACCACCACTATTGTCCCCCGGCCCTTTGCTTCCATCTCCTCCTCTCCTCCATCTTCACACTGAACATGACCATTTGCTACTTCTACCAAGAGCATATATAGACGGAAAATATAATATATTTATATAAATAAACGTATTAAAAGCAAGTAAAACATGCCAGGAAAACTTAGCATGTTTGACTGTATAACATCATTGGAAAAAGTTGACGGTTGCATTCACAGTGAAACAGTCGATATAACACCTTGAAAGTGTTTGCAAAGTAATATAAAATTAGAAAGTAAGAATATAATGAATTATAGCCTCGTAAAATTTTCACAATTCAAATTAATCATCACCACACTATAATCTCGAATCCGGGGATGGTAGGAACATAACTTATACAGTTATTGTAAGGTCCAATGGAATAACAAAGGAGAAGAAGATGACAGTATGACACTAACCTTTGTTCTACGCGCGAGTGTTGTTTGTTTGTTCGGTTGAACGTAAAGATATTTGAAACCAATCTTGGTCCCGTGACTTCCCACCTACAATCATTCCTTTGAATCTGTGTAATGACACAAAGTTTCAATTTTGAGTGCTGTTAGCATATCAGAAACCCAAAAGCACCTCCTAGCATAAAAGAGAAGACTATGGTCTATGGATAGGATACCCATCCAAACCTTGCTTCCATTTCCATTTATGAACTAGGCTAGTGGAGGCTTTTTTTGATCAGAGCAGTATTGACGTTGGACTCATGAGTCGTAAGAATCCGATTTTCTACCAAAACCTTTGATTCCCATTGAAATCATGATGTTAGAGAATGCTTTGAAAGCATTAAATTCCATTTTTCTTGATCATCCTTCTAATTTTTTTAATATACATCTAACTTATATTCTTTTCATTCATTCTATTCATGTAAAAAGATACTAGTAACTATAATAATAGTACTTCTATTACTATGAGATAACATGAAAAAATTAAGTTATAACTTCATCTTTTTCGCAATTCTTTTTTTTATTTTTACTTTTTTTTTCTCTTTGCTATATAAAAAATAAAAAAATAAAACATTTCACTGCTAACTAAATTACTGTATTGAAAATAACACGGTTGTCAAAGTTTGTCTCTTTAATTTACAATTTCTTATATCAAAAATTATAATTACTAATTTTAAATCATTAGAATGACATAAAAAAAATAACATAACAATAAAAAAGAGGTTCTAGTTATAATTTTTAGTCAGAGATTGAATAACACAAGATTTGACCCAAAATACTAGATTCCATTTAGAATTTCAAAATGAAGTAACATATAAATTTAATAAACCGCTTTGTGTTTAAAATCAAATTTCTAACAAATTTTGAGATAGATTAAAATGTGACTATTTTAAGCAACATATATAACAGAATCATTTTCGTCAGCTAACACGTAATAAAATAATTTTGACGACAACCGTGTGATTTTTTTTAACTTTTTAAAGAGACAGGGAATCAAATCACCTTTTTAACTGGAGCACATGACCTGTAATCTTTTTGAGATCTTGTTGAACAGAAGTAAATAAAGCTATTATTGCCTCTTTGAAGGAGGCTTTGCTTAGTGGTGAAGTAGCTAGTAGCCAATAGTAGTTCATTCTTTGTTTTTGTAGTGTCATATATTTCTCATATTCATGTAAACAAGATTTCCATTATCTTTTTTAAATAAGATGATTTTATTATATAGCATATATTTACCAAAAAATTAGTTACCTATAAGAAAAGTTAGAGAGAGAATAGTTATATTAGGGGGAAAACTATTTTTCAGTTATTTATGTACATAAGTTTCAAATAGTTTTTAAAATATATATTAAGCAATTTTTTGCACCATACATTTTTAAAAGTAATTTTGAAATTTTGATATTATTTTAGTTAGAATTGAAAATTTAGTTTATAATTGTTTACTTTTTCATTTTATCGATTATAAAAATGTTTCTTAAAACATTATTTTATTTAATTTAGATTTGATCAAGGTTAACTGTTAATTAATATATTAATTAATGATTTAATTATTAAGACTATTTTATAGTAAATTAATAAATTATTTAACTGTTAATTAACTATTTTATGGTGAATTAACAGTTATTATAATTTATTTTGTGAGTTTATGTTAGAATTTAAATTCTCTTACTATAATTTTAATAATAAGATGATGAATAAACCTTTAAACAATAAAAACCTAAATTTCTATAGGTTTCATGAATTTGGACTACGATCATTTTTATTGATAAAAAATAAAAAGATGTATAGGAATGTATTCAATATTTTATTTGGTAAAATTTGGAAAATTTTAAATTTAAAAAGTTTTTAAATAATTTTAAGTGAATCAGAAAAATTATTATAGTAATGATAACATTTTATATTCTCCCAAAAAACACTATAATATCATCTAAACTATAAAGTTTAGGTTTTAATATTTTAATAATTATGTTATCTTCAATATGCTACATAACCTAAAAATATTTAAAACTAGTTTATTTTGGTTAAAATATATTAAAACTTTATATAAATTTTAAATATTTTATAATCTGAAACATAAATAAAAAGGTAAATTTAGATATTTGATATGATATTTTATATTTTTTTTTTAAAATTAGGAAAGGAAACTTTGAACAGAAAAAAGAAAAAAAACTATTAATAAAAATAACTAAATATAATGAAAAGTTATTTTGCTACCTGTCACACTCACATTAATTGTCATGAAGTCGATTATAGAGATACCCTTATGAATTCAAATTATTGTATTTATTTGCCATTACTAAAACCTCCTTTTAAGATATTTATTTGTTTAATGATTTTTTTTAAAAATCACATTAATCAAAAATAATAATTTTAAAACATAAAATAATCTTTTATAAAAATAAAATACAAAAATTACAAAAAGGAAATTTTAAATAAATTATATTAAAAAGAAACTAATTTGAAATATATAAATATTTTTATTAGATATAAAATAATAATTCTAGAAAAGAAAAACCTTTTTTAAATTATCTTTAAATGGAAATATATTAAATTAATAGTCATTAGTAAAAAAAAATAATTTAATTTTTTTGTTTAATGATTTTTTTCTTTCCAAATCACGTTAATAAAAGAAAATCATTTTAAAATATAATTTTTTATATGATCAAGATTAGTTCCAAAACATTAGTTCAAAAAAAAAAGTCATTTTAAAATCATTTAAAAGGAAATAAATTTAAAATAATTTTAAATATTATAATTTCAAATAAAAATTTTTATATGATCAAGATTTCAAATAAATCAAGAATGGAATGGTAACGACTAAACTGGAAGTATTTGGAAACATTAAAAATATTTTACACATCTAAAAAACGTTAAAAATGTTATATAAGAAAAATTTTAAATATTAAAATTATTCAAATAACTTTTATATATAAAAAATTAATTTAATTCTGACAATATGTTCATAAATTTTTAACAAATTATCAGTTTGGTTCATTTATGCAAAGAACCAATCAACATTTTAGTATTTGCTTTTTTTTTTTTCCAAAAGCATATATAACATTATATAGAATTTTACGAAAATAGATTTATAAATATAAATAACGAACTAAAATAAAAGAAGAATGAGACTGACTAACTTTTATACATGAAATTATATGTCTAATTAAGATAACAACATAAATTTAAAATAATATTTCATTTCTTTCTAAAATATATAAATTACATAAAAAAATAAAATATAAACAAATAGAAGTAAATATTAACCACTTATTATGATATCTTTTTTTAATATAAATATCCATATACATGCATGAGCTTTCAAAATATTACGGGTATTGTTCATTTATGCAATTCTGAACCGATTTATACTTAGGTTTTTTTTTTCCAAAACAAGATATATCAATAGAAAAATTGTACAAAAATAGTTTTATAAATCTAAAATGGAAAATTCACCCAACTTTAGCTTAAATAGAACCAAAAACTAATTGTATTTCAATTCGAAAGAATATATGTCACATAATAAATTTAAAAATGAATAAAAATACCTATATATATTTTTATACCAAAAAAAATTTAATAAGATATACAACATCTTAAAATTATTTAAAACAGTCTTCTATTTACGTGAATACATATATTTGACAAAATAAACAGAAAATTGTATATAAATAAAAAGTAACATAACCAAAAAATTTAATTTAGTTATTTTAAATATTAATATCCTTGTATTAGCACAGGAGAATCATCTAATTTTAATTTTTTAAACATATCTTTACAATTGATTTTAGTAAGAATTGACATGAATACAATATTATTTTAGATACATAATTTAAAAATACCATTTGTAGAAAAGACAAAAATAGGGAAAAAAATCAAAACTATATTTTCAATTTTCTATATTGATTTTATGGTAAGTCCTACAATGTTAGAATCATATTTCTTTGGATTCAAAAGATTTTAGGAAATAATCACTACTTAAATCATACAATTATTAGATTGATTTACCTAGTATACATTTCTATTAGAGATGTCAAAATGAGTTGACTCGGTTCAACTCAGCTCAACTCATAATAATTCAAATATTTTATAACTCTGTTTAACTTATTTAATAATAAGCTTGAAAAACATAGCTCAAACTCAGATCATAGTTGATCATGAGCTAAATGAGTCTTTCGCAAGTTAACACTTTGATTAGAAACAAATAAAATAATTATAAATAAAATGATAAAAAATTTATAAATATAAGTGAAAAACTCAAAATCCAAATATTTATCAAATCCCAAATTTAATTTATCAATATAATAAAATTAAATTAAAATATGTAACAAATGATTTTTTATTATTCTTTTTCTACATGAAAATCTTGAGAGATTCTAAGTTAAAAAAAAATCTTGAATAATGAATATTTCTACTTTTTAATATTACATTACATTTTTATTTTGTGATAAAACTATATATTATATATTTATATCTATAATCTATTATATATATATTACTTTAAATTATTAGAAAATATATATATATATAATATATATTACTTTAGATTAGTAAAAAAAATATTTCTCGCGAGTTAATTCATAACTCATCAGAACTTGTTCGTTTAACTTATAATCATTTAATCTCGCTCATTAAACTCGTTTATTAAATGATATTATAAAATACAGTTCGAAATCATAAAAATGCGAGTCTAATTGAGCCTGAACTAATATCTCATTTGGCAAACTAAAAATTCATAGAGAAAATTTGGAAAGTAATTATTAATTTGCCGAAAATGCTGACTTATAAGTCATTTACAATATTATCAAATTCAATAATCATAACATAAGTGACCTCATTGATATGTCCATTACCTGTTTAAGCTTTATAAAAGAGGTTCAATGAATATAAAACAATCGTTGTTTGGGAATATTCCTCATCAATTACATCATTGAGATATTTATATATTAACACCTCAAATTAAAGTGAAACTAAATTCTATTTGACATCTCTTTCTTACCAATTTTAAACTAACTGATAAAAAAATAATAATAATAGAGGAATAGTCCAATTTAAGGTCTGACCAATGGGCTTTAGTTGCATGCTGTGACTTTGTTTTCTAATTTATAAACAGTTACTTTTCTCCTCATCTTTCCACTATTCTATTTTCTTTCTCAAAGTTGGAGCCAACCTCTTTGAGTCTTTGTGACTCATTTAGCAGCCGATTTTTGTACATATTTGTATATATCAGATTTATATGTTGGACTAAATCTTGTATCTCCAGGTAATAAAATTTGTCTTTCATGTACTTGTAGAACCCAAGCCCACACCCCGCCCCTCCCAAATATTTAAATACGTACAAAACCCTTAAATAATAAAATTACGTATTTACATATTCATGGTTATCATATATATCAATAACTTGGTCGTACGTATAAGTTTTAATTAGAACGAATTTGTAAAGTGGATATGGTTGTACTGTGACAAATAATAATAAAAAACCATTCGGAAAAAGAACAAAAAAGCTAAATAAGAGTATGCCATATTTTGATGGCCCCTTCCAACCTAACTTTGCATTTTCTTTTCTCATTATCTTTAAAAATACATTATATATTTTCATAGTTAATACTTCAATTACGTAAACCGGGACGTCATTCGTAAAAAGCAACGCACTTAATTTTGAAATTAATAAAATTTATAACAATATATACACAGTTTTTGGCAAAGAAAGATCCTCAATGCATGGTGGAGAATTAAATCAAAGGACGTTCTAAAAAAATATTTTTTTGCTGTATTTTTTTTCCTAAAGATATCACAAATATTGATAAAGCTTTTCTAAAATTTTAGAAAGTTGTTCTTAATGGAGTATTTAGATTTTAGAAAGACTTTCTAAAAAGAGTGTGTTATTTTAAGAAAATTAAGTTTTTGTGGTATTTTGGAATATTCCTCTTAATAGAATTAATTTAATAATTTACGTATCGTTCTAAATAAACGTATTAGATAAATGCTATTAATATGGATTTCACCTAACCCTAATGCCCCCAATTAGTCGTCATTTGATCTCTGATTAAGGACTGGTTTTTTTAATAGATTATTAATTGTCTATACAAATAAAAAATGTAATGAAGTTCCAGAAGAAATGAGCTATGGACCCATGTGATCATTGTCCCCTGCCTCTGCTTAGAGGTTAAGTGTTAATTACCTTTATATTCTTTTTTAAGTATTGTTTTAAATTTTTTTCTGCCAGATAGTTAATTTCATTTATTTTTAATTTTAACTTTGATGTATATTAAGAGCCGCTCACTAAGAGAACATGGGTTGCGCAATGCACGTGGTTTTGTACGGTGCAGATCTATAAAAGAGATTCCCGTCAAAAACGGCGTCGTGCACTGTAGTAGAAGTAGGTGACGTGAATGATTAACAAATAATTACCAACGGTAACTAAAATCCGCACGAGGTGAACTGGTGAAGTGAAACTATCAAAAGGTGACGGTGGTCAAGTCGTCTCCAGTCTCATTAACAAGTTGAATTTTTACCCCTTTTTATCAACTGTATCGAAGAAATGTTTAACGTCAAATAGTTAATAGGAACAGCATTTCCAAGGATAAACTCTTTAGAAATTTTCAACAATATAATGTTACTAGTATTTGTAATTGTTAATCATATTAGTATTAAATTTTAACATCTTTCTAAAAACTTGTACGGCACAAAAATTTTATATAGTTTTTCATAAGTGTCTTCATATTAATCATTATTATTTTTATTACAAAATAGCTACAAAAACTGTTTGAAGATGAAAAACTTATTACTTCAAATTATGCTTCCACAAATTTTTAATATATTTGTTTTTCTTTTTTCTTAACAAAATCTTATATATTTGGTATGTTTAAAATGTTTTATTCATTTGTTTCAATGTATTCTTATATTTCTAATATGAGTTTGCCACATAGTTTTTATATATTTTGATTTTTATATGAAAAATAATTTTCATTTTATTTTTTGTCACACACGCTAATTTTAAAAATAATTTTTGTATGTGAAATTTATCCGTCAAATTAAAGTGTTTTATGGAAATAAAACAATTTTTATTAAAATGTCATATTTCAAATTGTGAATATTATAAAAATAGACTCAAGTAACAATTACATTTTAAAATTGATTAAATTTTTAGTGTATTTTAATTAGATTAAAAAATAATTTTCTTAATTTCTGTGATTTTGGCAAAACTACATAATTTACAACAGAGAGAGTATTTTTGTTTTTTGTCAACAACAACAGAGAGAGTATATTAAAGCTTTTCTACAATTTTCTAATAAAGATACAATTATCAAGACATTGACTGAATTTTTTCTTTTTATCTTTTAAAACCGGTCAACATTTACCCACCTTTTTGTCTAGCTTTCTATATCGTAGCATAATAGCATTAATCACACCACCATACAAAAATCTACACTTACCATTTAGAAAAGATACGGTCTTAAAAAATACTATAGCAAAGTACACCCACCTACAGATTTTTTTCTTTTCAATAGAAACGATAAAACAATGTGCGCGTAGTACAAGTAACGCTTCTTCAACCATCCATTATTTTTCTTGAAAATATTTAAAAATAAATAAAATAAAAATAAAAATCAAGTGGATGCTTTGAGTCTTGAGATTTGGTTTCTATATAATCCACAACAAACCCTTCATCAAAAACCTCTTTCCCCTTCACACATCTTCTCTTCCTTATCTCCAAAATCTCTTTACCTGTTTTTTGTTTTTTTTTTTGTTTGTTCATTATATTTAGAAACCTCTTCTGTTTCTTTCCGACAACATACCCAAACTACAAAACTCCTCCTCCTTCTTCTGTTTCTCTGTTCTGTCATAAAAAAAAAAATATTCAGACAAGAGGAAAACATAAAGAAAAAAAAAAGAGAAAATAAAATTTGATGATCGGAAACTGATGACTCCCGTTCTCTGCGAAATCCTGCTCTCTGGGCTCACGGTTAAATCTGCTCTCCGCCGTAGAACCCATCTCGTTCAATCTTTCTCCGTCGTCTTCCTCTACTGGTTTTACAACGTTTCATGAATTGCTGATAAAACTCCCAAATCTATTAATCCTTAAAATATTAATTTCATTTTTCAGACAAATCTAAAATAAATTAAATAAATTGTCCTTTTTTTTTTGTTCTTTGTAATTTTCTTTTTTTTTACCACGGTAATTAAATGGCGTCATCTAGCAGCACGTACCGAAGCTCCAGCTCATCCGACGGCGGTAATCCATCTGACTCCGTCGTCGCCGTCGACGACAGAAAGCGTAAGAGAATGTTATCGAACCGTGAATCTGCACGTAGGTCAAGGATGCGTAAACAGAAACACGTGGACGATCTAACGGCTCAGATCAATCAGCTTTCAAGCGACAACCGTCAGATCTTGACGAGTCTCACCGTTACATCTCAGCTTTACATGAAGATCCAAGCCGAGAACTCTGTTCTGACCGCTCAGATGTCAGAGCTCAGCACCAGACTCGAGTCGTTGAACGAGATCGTCGATCTCGTGACGACGACCAACGGTGGTGCAGGATTCGGTGGTGGTAGTGGTGTCGATCAGATCGACGGCTGTGGATTCGATGATCGTACGGTTGGGATTAATAGCGACGGATATTACGATGATATGATGAGTGGCGTTACTCCTTGGGGTGGTTCGGTTTACTCTAACCATCCTATCATGGCTAATGATATGAATATGTATTAAAATTAAAAATTAATTATTATTACTCAAAAAAAAACTAGTATTATTGCCCCCTTTTTTTTTTAAGTTTAGCTTTTGTGTTTTTGGGTTGGTGTGGAGATGTAATTATAGTACATGCATCTTTGATTGGTTGGAAGGATAAATAAACTTATATATATATTGGGGCATATATATATAGGCTGTCCTTTGTCATGTATTGGTGTGTGCTTTTTTGTTAATTGATAATATAAATTATGAATTCTATATTTGATTATGATTATGCTACATCATCATTGTGTCTTCCTCTTGTTATATAATATACTTGAAATATTGTTAAAATCTTCTTTTTTATCAACATGAATTATCTTTTTCTTATAAAATAATTTATAAAGTTGATTTTCAAACAAATTAGCGACATAACTAATAATTATACAAAAGAATATAATATAGTTTGCTTCGAATGTTTTATGGAAAGCATTTGTTGGTTTGGTAATTTTTAGAATGACCCCAAACTCACGTTTTGGAGAGTTTCTATTTGATTGTTTAGGTTCATTTTGAACTCCAACTTCAAGTATTGTGTTAATTCAATTTTAGGTTTTATATATAGCTGGAAATTAAAAAACTATTAGTTTGATATACTAGTATATACAGATAGCAAATCTTTTTTGTCAACTACAGATAAAATTCGTAGGTGTACCAAGCATTAATCATTTTGAAATCAATTAAACGTTCTTTGGATGTCATGTATGTACGCAAAAGGACAGAAATTCAATAAATTGACTCTTTTTGTGTGGAAATGTAATGCCCAAATATTTAAGGTTTTTTGTACAAACGCAGAACATTTATTCATCATGGTATCTTGAAGATTTATATTTACTAGTACATATGTGGCCTTGAAAATACTTAACGTCAATTTCTTGTAATTGCTTTTGTATTTGTCTTTTCTAAATAGCTTGACGAATTTCTTTGTATACTTGTTGTAACGTTGTGAGTGAATAAGGCATATGTTTCATCTTTTATCTTTTTTGCTTTTAATTCTATTTATAAATATAAAAAGTTGGTCTTGTGTCTTTACGATTCGAGTCTTAACTTTATGTTGGCGACAAAAGAAAAAAAAACTTTATGTTATGTCACAGGCTCGCAAGCACCGCCTATATATAATATGAAAACGAACCATAAACATCAACAAAAATTAAAATTATCCCACTACCGGCTGTCCTATTCTTCCTCTCGTATATGTGAACCTACACACTTGTTCAAAATCATTGGCTATTTGGCTGTTTCTTCCGATTTCTTTAATTTAAAACACATATAATAAGATAAAATGATCTCATCACTAACGATCGGCTATTATTTTTCGTACATGACATGAGACAATTATTAGGTCTGACTATTTATAAATATGTTCTTTCCATAGGATCAATAATGTTTTGGTTAAAAAAAAGACCTATAAATGTGTCTTGGTGCGTACATGTGTATAAGCATTTCATGTTTTCGTCCTAATTAGTGTAAAAAGGCTATTATTCTTCTGGATTTTAAGCCTTCTTGACATATCTAGTTCAAACTCGGATAGCCCACACTGTTCACATATAATCCACATTGTTCTGAGCCTATTTTCTCTAATTTCAAATGTTTGGCCCATTTTGTTATTGCTGGCCCGTTTCTTAAGATAGTCTCGGTTCATATGTAAGCTTCAATTTTCTTTTTTTTTGAATTATTGAAAATTATTTTAAAGGGCACCATCAAATCTCTGAAGTTTATCCCTCTAAGAGCACTATAAAAGATTCAGAACTAATGGTTTGGAATTGATCATTGTGATCTCTTTGTTGTTTAGTTATGTTTCTCGTCGGTTATGTTAACTTTTTGTAGGCAATAGAATTTCTATATCTATATATATATATATAAATTGACACTTGGCTGGAAATAAACATTTGGAAGAATGCTTAGGAATCAATTCGAGGAATATGCTGAAGAAGATATATCAATTCACATTTTGGTCAAAGACTTAACGATCAGATCCCTTATCTCAAATTGGTCAAAGTACAAAATAGACCTAATAGTCCGCGAGTGACACCAATCACTTAACATTTCATAGACAACTTTTTCCATATCGAAGAGATCACAAGGAGCGAAGTATTTGGATCAATATAGTTACTTTCGTTGATATACCAATACGAAGTTAATAGAATTAATTCTGTTGCAACCAAACTTCGCTTATATCCGTGTGCATATCTTGAGTCTTAAGAGCTCACTTATCTCATCGATTGAATCTGGTTTGTTTGTAGTTAAACATTTTGCCTCTAAATATGAAACTTTTGTTATCAAAGTCATGGGGGTATGAAATTCTGTTTTGCTAAAAATAAGAGTATATTCCTTAAACCCTAATATTACAAAGGATATATTTCGTTAAAGAAGTATATTTCCAAACTCGGCTATTGTTTCAACATAATTCCAGAAGAATTTTTCTTTTTCACACTATTTTAAAACTAAATCGTTAGTATTAGTGTTTTTCACATTTAAATTTGTATTATTTCGAAATAACTATTATCATACTTGTTCGTATATAATAAGGGTCTGTTTTTAAAACTCGTTCGATGCCTTTCTGTTTCTACTTCTAGACACGGTTCTTTTTAACAACTAGAAAACATAACGCGGTTCAAGTACCCATTACGTGGATGACATGCTTTTTTGGGTTTTGTTTCTTGATCATTGGATATTCTAGAAGGAGACGACGTCAAGAGTCAAAACTAAATGCCAGTGTGAATCGCAAAGTACGTTGAAATGTTCATAGTTTTCTTCACCCTTAATATTTCTTTTTACCTGCATATCCATGTCTTATGATAGAAAAAGGAAAAAGCCCCTTTTGATTTTTCTTTAGAAGTCAATAAACATATGAAACTTTGAGGGATATTGCTTGTTTTCTTTTTTGTCAATAGAGCAGTTACGAACTGTTCATACTCTTTGTCTATTTTAGTTATTTGTTTATAACAGAAAAGAAGACTTGTGAGTCCTTAAATCACGACTTAGTAAAACTATATAACGCTTTTAATAATAGTTAGGTTCGCCCAAAGGATTTAAAATTTTCGTGTTAAAAAATTTAGAACGCGTTTAAGATTTCCCGCGTGCATTGTGACCAATTCACTATGTGCTCGGAATTTTGGTCTATTAAATGTTTTTAATTTTTCATTTTCACGCCAATTAATTATCCATTTATCCTTTTTGTTTGTTATTAAATTTACAAGAATTAATCTTATTGAACCGGACGGTAAAAACCTCTTGAATCAAATGTCACATATATATTTTCAGTTCACTCCATTGGATCTCAGTTTTTTTTTATTTAGCTTTAACTAATTAGAAAATTTTCTGTTAAGAAAGATATGGAGTGATCAACGGGCAATGGGAAAAGTTACGTGGTGATAATGCCATAATTTTGCTTTCTTTTTGTTCGACACCATATATTCACTCTTTTTTAAGTGTAGTTAGTTTACACTTTTGAATACTACTTGTAACTTTTTGCATCTATCATTAGTTTTAACACTGTAAAACGTAAAAAGTTATCATAGAAACTTTTCCAAAAAAAGTAACAATTAAAAACTAGTAATAGTAACCAAAAAGGGCGGTGAAATAGTCAGACTACTCATGCAAGATAAGGACATTTGAATACCAAATCCAAGATTTAGTCTCCTTAAATTCAAACCACTTTTCAATATATTTCATTTTAAAACTCGCTCGCTTAATCAATTATTATCTCCAATTAAGCTACCAACTCTGTTGCCTTTGCATCTTTCTCTCCATTTCCGTGACTCCAATATTTCCACGAACTGTCTTGCCTATAAATACTTTCGATTCTTCTTCTCCTCTCCATATCTCTTACTCTAATCACCACAAAGTCATCTCACTTAATCTTCTTTCTTCTCGCTCAAGTTGAAAAGACGATGTCAAGAATAGGAAGCTTTCTCGTTCTCCTCTCTCTCGCTTGTTCTCTTACTCTCTGCATCTGCGACGACGAGAGTAACTATGGCGGCAGTGAAGGGAAACTTTTCCCAGGTTTCTACAGCAGCTCATGCCCTAAAGCCGAGGAAATCGTGAGGTCAGTTGTAGCCCAGGCTGTTGCAAGAGAGACTCGTATGGCTGCTTCCCTCATGAGGCTTCACTTCCACGACTGTTTTGTTCAGGTACTCAACAGTTTTTGTTTTTTTTGGAAGTTACTTACTTAACAAACTAACGATTAATTTAGAGAATTATCACTGAATCTATTTGGATGAAAATGTGTAGGGCTGTGATGGCTCGTTGCTTCTAGACACCAGTGGGAGTATAGTTACTGAGAAAGGCTCTAACCCAAACAGCAACTCGGCTCGCGGGTTTGATGTTGTTGACCAGATCAAAGCTGCATTGGAGAGTGAATGCCCAGGAACTGTTTCTTGCGCTGACGTGTTAACTCTAGCTGCTAGGGACTCCTCTGTTCTTGTAAGTCGATTTCTTTTTCTCTCTTTACTGCTTTCTTAGGTTGTCAAGATCTAATTTGGTTTCGATTTGAGTGTAGACTGGTGGACCAACCTGGATGGTTCCTTTGGGAAGAAGAGATTCGAGAAGTGCAAGCTTAAGTGGCTCAAACAACAACATTCCTGCACCCAACAACACTTTCAACACAATTCTCACGAGGTTTACCAATCAAGGTCTCGATCTCACCGACCTAGTTGCTCTCTCCGGTAAGCTTACTTCACACACACACAAGGAAGAGACATGTGTCATGTTTAATTTACGTGCTTCTCAAGTTAACATATAATCTAAAACATTTTATCACTTGTGTTTCAGGGAGCCACACCATCGGATTCTCAAGATGCACGAGTTTCAGACAAAGACTTTACAACCAGTCCGGAAACGGAAGTCCCGATACCACCTTAGAGCAATCCTACGCTGCTAACTTGCGCCAGAGGTGTCCTAGATCAGGTGGGGACCAGATCTTGTCGGAGCTTGACATCAACAGTGCCGGGAGGTTTGATAACAGCTACTTCAAGAACTTGATCGAGAAAATGGGACTTTTGAATTCGGACCAGGTCTTATTCTCTAGCAACGAGGAATCGAGCGAGCTCGTGAAGAAATACGCAGAGGATCAAGAAGAGTTCTTCGAGCAATTTGCGGAATCGATGATCAAGATGGGGAATATCTCTCCCTTGACAGGTTCCAGTGGTGAGATCAGGAAGAATTGCAGGAAGATTAACGCTTGATTTCGTGTCTGATATGGAATGGGAGAAATAGAAATGAGAAATGTTTTGGGAAGAAATTTATATGTTTGTGTTCTTTGCTTTTTGTATGTGTCTATTGTTTAACTTTGTGAAGGATTTAAACTTTGTTTGAGATTTGAATTTGAATGATGAAACTTCTATGATAGTTATTTATATAAGGTCCAATGGCAAGGTCCATGAAAATCTTTAGTAGAAATAGGAGGAAGGTCATGAAAGTGGAAAATATATAGATACATGGGTCTAAGGCCGAAATATTTATTATTTCACACTTTTTGATTTTTCAGTAGGGTTTCTTTCGATCATCTTAATTAAAAAAATTCTTTCTATCATTTTCAGATTTGTTATATCATTTTCTTTCTAATCATCCAGTACAATATAACTTTTATAAATTAATACTCGATAAATTAATAATCATTATAAATTAATAAATTTTTTTAATCCCAAGTCAGGCTAATGTAAAATTTAACAAAATTTGAAAAGGTAAGATAATATTTTTTTGTGAAACTCTTGTACAAATATATAATCCTAATAAAATTATAAATTAATAATTATATAAATATATATATATATACACGTAAGATAACATACGAAAATATGAGTATGATATTTTTTATTTAAATTAAAGATCTCTTTAACATTTTATCTCTATTTTTACTTATTGTATCAAAATTTTATTGATGGTTATCTTTTAGATTTGAATTCAAAGGTATATTCTAAATTCTAGATTTTGTTCTAAGAAATCAGTTACAAAATAAAATATTCTACAAAATATTTTATTTTATAACAGATTTTCTAAAGTAAAATTTCGTAAGAGAATTTGGAATATACCATTATTTTTTCATCTATATAAAGACTCATCACATCACACAGAAATTTACAGACTACCGGAAAAAAAAAATCCAATATGAAGTTAGATCATTTAGCATTAGTTTGCTTCGTCGTGTTCCTAAACATTTCTAGCTTAAGTGATGCTGGAATCACCTCTAAATATATTAGAGTAGCTGAACCTTCGGAAGAAATGCCACTCGAAACGTTCCCTCCTCCTGCTGGCTTAAACGCTCCTGAACAAGTAATTTCCAAATTCTCTTAAGTATTTTTACATCTTTGCTATTTGAGATTTATAAAAGTTATCTTCTTTTTCTCAGGTTCATATAACCCAGGGTGATCACAATGGTCGGGGTATGATAATCTCGTGGGTCACGCCGATAAACGATGATGGTTCTAACCTCGTAACATACTGGATCGCGGATAGTGATGCTAGTACAAATCAGAGCGCTGAAGCATCAACGACATCATACAGATACTTCGACTACACATCTGGTTTTCTTCATCATGCCACCATTAAAGGGCTCGAGGTTGGTACATTTTCTTTACGTTGTCGCCCAAGCAATCAATTGGTTTAAAATATGTTTTCTTAAACAAATGAACATTTGCCTTCTTGCAGTACAACACTAAATATTTCTACGAGCTTGGAAGTGGTCGTTCCACTAGACAATTCTCCTTCACGACTCCTCCTAAAGCCGGTCCTGATGTTCCCTACACATTTGGCGTCATTGGTAATCCACATGTATATTCATAAATTCAACAATAAGTTTTAGGATTCTGAATCTAATCTCACAAAACTTTAAATCTGTTATATTTTTGTAGGGGATCTTGGACAAACTTATGCCTCTAACCAGACATTATACAATTATATGTCGAACCCAAAAGGCCAAGCAGTGCTTTTTGTTGGAGACTTGTCGTACGCAGATGACCACCCGAACCACGACCAGAGAAAATGGGATTCGTATGGCCGATTCGTGGAACCAAGTGCCGCGTACCAGCCTTGGATCTGGGCTGCAGGGAACCACGAGTTAGATTTCGCCCCGTCAATAGTAAGATCCGATCTGATATACTGATCTATATATATCGTTCCAAAAAAAGAAAAATACAGTCTTAGTTTTTTGAGCATTGAATCATTTTATGCCTTTTGCAGGGCGAGACTCAGGCCTTCAAGCCGTACCTAAACCGTTATAACGTTCCATATAGAGCCTCGCAGAGCACTTCTCCGCTTTGGTACTCAATCAAACGAGCCTCAGCTTACATCATCGTACTCTCCTCTTATTCAGCTTTTGGTAACAATCTCAGGCTCTAACACTTCACAATATTTCAATATGTATTTACAATCTAAATGTTTTTATTGCGTGACACGTATACCACAGACAAGTACACACCTCAATACTCTTGGCTCGAGAGTGAGCTCAAGAAAGTAAACAGAGAAGAGACTCCATGGTTGCTTGTTCTGGTTCACTCGCCGTGGTACAACAGCAACAATTATCATTACATGGAAGGTGAAAGCATGAGAGTCACCTTCGAGCCATGGTTCGTCCAAAACAAAGTTGATATTGTCTTCGCTGGTCATGTTCATGCTTACGAGCGATCAGAGCGTGTCTCCAACATTAAGTACAATATCACTGATGGTTTGAGTTCTCCCGTGAAAGACCAATCTGCACCGATTTACATCACCATTGGAGATGGAGGCAACATAGAAGGAATCGCTAACGAGTGAGAAAAAGAAACCATATATAGCATTTCATTTAAAAAAAAAATTTGTTCTTTGATCAAGATCGTCTGTTTTTCATGCAGGTACACGTACCCGCAACCGAGTTACTCAGCGTATAGGGAGGCGAGTTTCGGACACGCTCTTCTAGAGATAAAGAACAGGACTCACGCGCTTTATACTTGGCACAGGAACCAAGACAATGAGCCGGTTATCGCCGACTCTCTATGGGTGAAGAACAGATACTTCTTGCCAGAGGAGGAAGAGACGCTGTCCGATGACTCAAGAATCTGATTTGCTTTGTGATTTTAATTTTCTTTTTAAGGAATTTATCTCTTTTTAATAATAAGATTAGTTAGTATTTCAGTGTTCTTTGAACTTTAGTAGGTTTGTTTACTTTTCCAAGTTTTATCTATGTTTGATTTATTTACCTCATATATAAATTATCAGAAATTCAACATAATTTGTTTTGTTTTTTTTCTGTGTGTGTATATCAACAATATATTTAACCACACCCAATATAGACCTAATTGAGAAAATAGCTCGAGAATAGATTACCCATAATCTAAACAAGGGGAGATCCAGTATATCCAAAATATTTTGAGATATTGTTGGGGGATTCCAGCTAAAATCTGAGTGATGATCGATATTTAGATAGCATATAAAAAAAAGATGCAATGAGGTAGGTTTTGTTTATTTTATTTTCTTATTCTAACCTTTATTATTATTTGGATTTTATATATTGTATTGGTTTATATATATTAATGACGTGGTAAATATACGATTTCCTTGAATAATTCCAACATCCTACATTTTAGGTTCTATCGGATATGACATATACTTATCCGATATTGATAACAAAAATTTGAAACTAATGGAGAAACTCAGAAAAGCATCTCATGATAATTAATTTTAATAAGGAGAAGCAAAATCAGAGAATATATAGTAACAGTTTTGAAATGGTTTTTAGGGACTAGGAGAGTGCGGCTAAAATCATGGTGAGAATATTTAGACTTGTAGTTGTCCATCTCATGCTATATATCCGTCGAGATTAAAAAGGATTAATTTGATATACATCGAAAGGGATAAATCCAAAACCACCAAAGAAATCATTCAATAGGAAAATCCCAATTGTGATTGACCCAACAAAAATCTAGTGATAACGGTCGGACAAACACTCTAGCATGAAGCAAAAGTAAGTACAAAAATTGTCATATATGAATCACTTCGAGATAGAGACAGTTTGTCTAAAAATGCAGCGCCTTCTCTAGCATGAATCACTGTTGTGCTAATTAATTTTGTTGGCTATACCTAAATTAAATAGACACTAATCTTTTTTTTTGTGCAAAAAATAGACACTGATCATATTCAACGAAAGAAACATTTAAAGAACAATGTAAAGGACACATAGGTGGCGCAGTGTTCCCGTGCATAGCCACTCTAAATACATAATAGAGTAACATGCTTCTGTGCACACACTAAAAAAAGAAAAAAAAGAGAGAGTAAAATGTTTCTTTTATTTCCCCTTTCTAATAATACTCGTTCTTTCTGTTTATTATTATTAAAACTCCATAATGTGTAAAAAGAGGATCCAATGATATCTAGAACACTAATTAACCTATCTATGTAATTTATATTATACTCAAAAGGATATATTTGACGATAGGGTTTTTTTTCCCTCAACGGTATGAAACGGAAAATTACAGTTGTTAAAACCTAGGCTGGGATTAATTAATTGGAGTAGATGTTGGGATGAGGTAAAAAGTAATACGTATGGACACAGCAACCCATGTGCGAGTTTTCCGGTTCAATTACTACCACGTGGCAAATTATGGTCCCTGAGAAACTAAGTAGGCGTGATGAACTGATAAAGAATGAGAGAAAGAAGATAAAGAATGAGAGAAAGAAGGGGTTAGAGATATATAGAGAGACTGAGAGAGGGAGAGAAAGTTCTTTGATTGGCTTCGCTTTGCTTTTAGCTCAGACAACAAGTTTGTCACTTTGGTTTCACAAAAAATCTGTCAAAAAACATATTCATCACGAACTGACAAACATAAATTCTCACACTCTCTCTCTCTCTCTCTCTCTCTCTCTCTCTCTCTCTCTCTCTCTCTTGTCAACCACTCATCCTGCAAGTAAAGAATACAATCTGCAGGGAGAATATAGAGTTTTTAAGAGCATTGAAAGAAAAGAGAAGACAAACTTGTTGTTATTGTCAATTCATGGTAATTAGGGTTTGTGAATTATGGTTATTGTAAATTCAAGATTAGGGTTCTAGGAGGAGCTACTTCAAGGTTAAGAATGGCTGGGATCGGATCATCAAGAAACAACGAAGACGAAAATCAACAAAAGACGAATTGGCTTTGGTACAGAAACACAATTAGCTCAAACACGGGCCACAATAATCAGCAGCAGATATGGCAGCAGCAAAGCCTCGATCTATATCCTGGTCAGGTCAACGTCTGTGATGTTACCACGTCACCAAGATCCGTAACCATAAGTTGTCAAGATTGTGGAAACCAAGCCAAGAAAGGATGCACGAATATGCGGTGCAGAACCTGCTGTAAGAGCCAAGGGCTCGATTGTCCAACTCACGTGAGAAGCACATGGATTCCCATCGCCAAACGCCGTGAGCGGCAGCAGCAGATAGAGACGCCAACCGCCAATCCAAACGGCGGTAGCTGCGGAGTTGGGAATATCCCAAAACGGTATAGAGAGATTGATCTACCGGCTACCTTAGACTCATCAGGTTGGCTTTCAGTTTTCCATTTTTTTGCTGCATCATTGATTTTTTTGGTGTTCGTTTTTGTCTTCCCTTTTATGTTATTAATAATTATCTTTCTTTTAGGAAGACAATGCATCATTTTTTCTTTGATAAAAAATATCATTTCGAAATTGCAAATACAAATCCAAGAAAGAAACATAAATTTCGAAATTTCATATTTCAAAATGATGAACATTAACATATTTTGTAATTTTTAGGGTAAAGAAACAAAAAAATTTGTTAGAAACAGGCAAACATCATTTAGTGTGTGTTATATGTATGTTTGTTTTGAAGTGTTTTGCACTAAGTCTGTGTAACTTTGCTTGGGTTAGAGATGGATGAGGCAGCATTTCCTGAAGAAGTGAGCTCAGATGCACTTTTCCGGTGCGTAAGAATTAGCGGCACAGACGACGGAGATATCCAATATGCTTACCAGACGACGGTTGGCATAGCTGGTCACGTCTTCAAGGGAATTTTATATAACCAAGGCCCAGAAAACATGTTCATGCCAGGTACACAATTCTACGAGAACCCACCAAGACCTTAATTGTTGCATCAATTTTTTTTATATATCTGTCTTGTGTAATGTCTTTGATTTGAAAGATGTCTATAAAAATTTGCTGATTAAAATATTATCCAATAATCATTAATAAATGATTACTTGATGAATCGTCATCGAGCCAAATCATTACAAAATAGTATGAGTTTGGACTGCATTTTGGTATATGCTGATTGTTCCAGTTGCTTCTCCCAAATATGGAAAAAAAGTAGCCCGTTTAAATTACTATAAATGTATACCCACAAAATGAACCAGCAGTTTCACCGTTTCAACTTTCAACATTTGTTTCTACTTTCTAGATACTGTTTAGACTTTAGAATGTCCAAAGTATCCTTCTTTCCTCCATTAATGTTAAGACAGACTGTTTAGGTCGAACTACTAGCGTTAATTTTGCTGAATTTCACTTGTAACTCTATTTTTTTAGATTGGCAAAAAGTTAGGGATTTCTTTTTACTAATTTAATGCATAGTTAAGAAAACAAAGTTCGAATATGACCGTTTTAGGAAAGAAAACTCCATCCGCAATATTCGTTTTATAATAGAGGACAAATATTTGAGTTCAAACTTATTCCTAAACAGTTGTAAAAAAAAAAAAAATTATTCCATAACAATTCGGAAATTGTGAGGGGAGTTGAGATGCAATTAAGGGGATAAATGTTCCTGCAAACAAGAATGTCTACTCTGCCACCATCTAGTGATAGACTGATAGTGATCCAAATTGATAACAAAAATAGATAATTTAATATGAAAAAGACAACTCACAACTCGTGAGTAATTATGTAAATGTATAACGTGCCTATGGATGATTAGGGATGGTCTATCCCAGTAAATTCCAATAAATGAGGTTGTTGTTTATTGGCTACTTGGATAACCGTGTAAATTTGGTACGGATGTATTAATTTTCTATTTTTTGTTTGTTAGCCCTTGAGCCGTTCGAAGTTGGAGGCAGAAGTTCTCTTTTTATAGAACAGAATTTATGCCAATATCCATGCAAAGCTTTTTAAATTGTAGAAAACCAAGAAGAGAATTTTGTTTTCTTATAAAATGATTATTTATCAATGAATTATTTGCTGATGATGCTCTTGTTAAAAAAAAAAAGAACAGAAATAGAAAAGATAGACAATCAAATTAGATTCTCTAAAAAATTTGGGATTAGTATTACATCATAGTATGAACTTTAGTTCAGTATATACCGACTATATTAAAATCATCCGCCTACAACCAAATATCAGAGTTCTAGTCTGAAAGCTTTATTAGTTTGTTAATAAACCACTACAAGAATGAATCCCGTATACCGACAAAAGTTAGCGATGAAATTGGTCCTCGAAAAATTAGCGACATAATTCTGAGATGGTTTCGAGAATTGGAGAAGTATAAAGGGAATTTGTCGGTAAAAAGCGGCAAATTTTGTTTATCGGATAATCTTCAGAAAAATTTGATCGGAATGTTGTGGGTAACGATCAAAACAGAGGTTATCGGAATGAGATCGGTAAAAGTTAACACTAATTTGTCGTACAAATTGGAATTCCGAGGAATATAAGGTCGTCGATAATTGGAGGGGAAACTTGACGGAAAAGAGTCGCTAAATTCACAGAAATCAAACGGAGTGGAGAGGTTCCGAAACACGTACTCGACGCCTTCCCGAAAATCTTTCCATGGTAAATCTCTAAGTATATATGAAAGTTGAATCTGTAAACTTAATTATTGTTAATCAAGTCAAAACAAATAGAACATATATGCTTGACAAAACAAAATCGAGAACGGCATTAATCAAGTTACGGCATGTACAAAAAAGGAGAAACCAGAAAACTAATTTTTACAAATTACAAAATTTAGCAAAAGATAAAAATAATTAACATTGACAAAAAATAATACAGAGAAATAAAGAAAGCCTTTCATTGGCTAATCCTTAGAGACAAGGATTGCACTGTCCACCATTGATCGAGTTTCAATCCAACGGACCATATTTACTATTTCTTCTATCTTCTCTTTTCCTCTTTGTCTCCTTCTCCACATCTCACTTTGTTTTTGTTCAGAAAGTTAAATTCTTCTTTTTCTATCTGTTTCTTTCTGTAAATCACAACACTTCTTCATCATCATGCACAATGCCTACACCATCACCTTGAGTTAAGACTCCCACTATCACCATAATCTTTTTTTTTCCTAATCATTTCAGATCTCTACTCCCACCAGCTACCAAGGTAACAATATCTTTCATTTTCTCTATTGTTCAACAGTTTTGTATGGTATATAGCTATGTAATTATGCATACTTATCTTAGTTTGATCATGTATTACGATTGATGTTCTTACACTGGTATGTTATAATATGTGATTGAAAATTTATTATTACTAAATCTATATCTTTGAGTTTGCAAGGTATGGCTCTTCTAAATGAACCAAGATCTTCATGTGATTTCTTAGAACAAGACTCCAGCTCAGGAATGCAATTTGCAGACAAGGATTGTAAATTATGCGGAAGCCCGTAATAACAACACTTCCAGTTAATGTTTGCAATTCCAAACATTTTGTGTGTAAAATCTGGTCTGTTTATTGAAGATTGTAAAATATGTTCATAACCTCTGTTTTATAATTTTCATCTATGCTTTGTAAATATTGTAAGATCTGCTTTCTGGATCTTCTGAAAATAGGATAATAAAAATATTTCTTTCTTTAACAATTTCAATTGTGTTTATAATGAAATTGTTTTCTTACCTTTATTTAACTTTCCTCAAATTTCATCGAGATTCCATCAATACGTACCGGAGTGTGTGGCATTGTTTTCTTTGTCGCTAGCTTCCGATCATTTTATGACAATTAAGTCTCGTCAAAGTTCCGGCAATATCGACGATGCTTTTTCGAGAACAATTAAGTTTTATACCGTCAAATTCCCGTCAACGTACTTGACGACTTACCGACGATCTCTTCCATGGTAATCTCTCGGAAATTTCCGACGTTTGATTCCGACAAGTTTTCCGACAATTAGAATCGTCGCAATTTACCAATAATTTCCCGACAAATCTTCATTACCGAGAGTCAAACTCCGAGGTAGAAAAATACCTCGTAAATTTGTCGGAAACTGTATTTTCCGGTAAAGTAACGACAATCCTTTTTCTCGCTATAGACGACTTATTCTTGTAGTGAACATTGATGAAAATGTTGTAAACAGAGAAAAACAGGAAACATAATTGACGAAAAACAAACAAATATAGGTCCCAATCCCATATAGCGGGTATGTGATTTCGGAATACTGTATATGTAAGGCGAGAACTGCTCTTACAATTTGTTGCCAATATAATTAAAGAAAGTAGTGAAATAAAACCTTAACATAAGGACGACAAGGCCGAAGATATCTTCAAGAAAACCGAGCCTGATGAAGCTAAGCTTGTAGGCGTTCCATGGCGGATATCGAGCTTCTAGCTCAACGGCCAAGTTTCCTTCCATGACCGCTTTCTCGTGGCTAAAACATTCGTAAGAGTATTTCCCATGGTACCTTCCCATCCCACTCTCTCCCACTCCTCCAAATGGTAATGCTTCGCAAACACTCTGCATTAATTCAACAATATTCAAGTAATACATGACCGTGCTTAATTTCCTATGATGTAAATTTAGATACATGTGCTTATATACGGGTCTCTTTTTTTGTTTGTAAATTGTAGTTGGAGGTCCATTTTTCCTATAATATACTCCTATTAAAAAGTAAAAGTTGTTTTAGTTGTACCAAAAGTTTCGGAGATTTTTTTGAAAATGTAAAATCTAATAGAAATGAGAGAATAATAGTTTATAAAAAATAAACACCTCTCAAACATTGTTTGTAATTTAATCTTTGCGCATTTTTCTTTAAACCACGTAGCGCCTCTATAGACGTGTACACAGTTCTTCCAACGTTGAAATTAGTGTGTTGTTCATGTTAACGTGTATATGTAGTTATGTACATACCTGGATCATGACATCGTTGAACGTGACGCTTCCTGAGGATGTTTCCGACAAGATTCTTGTTTTGAGGTTGTCGTCTTTGGTGAATACATAAACAGCAAGTGGCTTTGGTCTTGACCTGACGAACTCTACGCTTTCTTGTATGTCACGTAACTGAGTGAATGCATAAATGACAAATCAAAGACATGACAAATTAATCTTAAAAAAAGGGTCCAAAATTAGGTAATTTTAACCGCTTACTGTAACAATCGGAAGGATTGGTCCGAAGATTTCTTCTGTCATGATCGCAGAATCAAGAGGAGGATCCAACAAGATTGTTGGCTCGAAATACCTAAAACATAGCGGTTAAACATTTCGTGTGAAGCAAGAAACTGAACAAAATGAAATATCAGAGAAACAAAAAGAATAATTACAGTTTCTCTTCGTCTGTGGAACCGCCATGAACGATCGAAGCTTTGACACGGGGATCATCGAGAAAACTGGACAGCCTCAAGAAATGATTCTTGTTTACGATCTTTGAGACACATCCAGAGTCTTTTGGGTTTTCACCGTAGAACGATTTGATCGTTTGCTTCAACATATCAATCTGAAAACAGAACGAAGATTCAAATTTTAAATCTTTAAGCTTCAGAACATAATCGTAGTATGAGTGTATGTGTGTGTGGTTACCAAAGAAGACGCGAATCTTTTTTCGACAAGAAGATAATCTACAGCGACACAAACTTGTCCACTGCAGAATCCCCATTTTCCTCCTGAAATCCTCGTCACAGCCGTCTTTTTATTTTGTCACAATATACTCAAATTAGACTGACTCCATTAGTAGATTCTTATAGTAAAAAATAGAGGTTTAGAAAGAAAAAAAACAGAGAATACCTTGATATCCCCAGAGATGGATCTATCATCAAGAATGGTCGGACATTTTCCACCAAGCTCCAACGTTACTGGAGTCAAATGCTGTGCAGCTGAAGACATCACGATCCGTCCCACCCTCTGGCTTCCTGAATAACAAAGATATCGTGAATGAGATCTAAAACGTGAGTTTTTTTTTGTTTTTTTTTGTTAAAGTGAATATAGAGAGGGATTTGATACCGGTGAAGAAGATCTTGTCCCACTTCTGCTGTAGGAGGATTGAGGCGATATCCGGCCCTCCTTCCATAACTTTGATGGCTTTAGAGTCTAAGTAATTTGGAATCGTCTTAGCAAGGAAAGAAGAAGCATTAGGGCTTAGCTCAGATGGCTTCAGCATCACGGTACTCCCTGCTGCTATTGCTCCAATGAGTGGGTCTAAACATAAAGCTGGTTTCAAAGACACACACACTTGTTGAAATTCTTATCTAGAAAAGGGACAAAATAGTTTTTCAAATTCAATATTTGACTCTTACATATGGGGAGATTCCAGCTGGACATAATCAGAACAGTTCCTAGTGGTTCTGAGATCACTTTCCCTTGAACGGGCAAGTACATTAGAGGAAGTTTGCTCTGTTTTTTTTTACCGGAGAAACAAAATCAAAAGCTTAGAAACAGTAAAGTTCTTGGTCTCAAAACTTGATCTGTATGTATCTATGTATCACGTATGTATGTATGTATACCTTTCTGGGGAGGACCCATTGATCGAGACAGTTTAAAGCAGTAGTGGCTGATCTCTTGACAACACCAAGCTCATCTCTATAAGCTTCAGTGTGGTGTTTTCCCAGATCTTGGAACAGAGCTATACAGATCTCATCTTCTCTATCTTTGACCATCTCGATTATGGCACTAAGCTGTCTCTTCCTCCACTTCACACTCCTTGTCCTCCCGCTCGTAAATGTCTGTCTCAGTTCTCCTAATTCTTGGTCGACCATCTCCTTCATAGCTTCCATGGCTAATTCGTCTCTTTCTCTATCTCTTAACTAATTGTTTAAGTAAATGTAAGTCACGAAGCTGTTATTAGCAAATGAGAAAAGGATATTTATAAAAAATTTGGAATGAATTTAGCGTGTGTTTTTGTTGATTAGACTGTTATAAACCTATTTTATAAGACGTTTTAGAAAACTTTGAGAAAGAGGCACATTTTTTTACATTTTCTCAGAAAGTCTCCTTTTAAGCTTCGACATTTAGGTATCGTTTTTAAAATTTAAGGGTACTAAAATTATTTAAGAACTCATCCTAAATTTCAGTAAGCCTTGGTAAGCTTTCAAGAATCCTTCCTAAACGCGTACTAACTTATCAATTACATTATCCTGAACGTGGAAGTTTATGTCGTTGAATTAAATAGGAAGAAACTTGTTGCTTCTTAGTTACATGATCTTGAACATGGAAGTCTAGGTCAATATGTCATTATCTTGGTGCATACTCTTTCCGTTATTTTACATGTCATAATATTTGTATTCATGTTGAGTGTGATTATGAACCAACATTTAATTTATTATTTATCTACGGTCTGCACTAAACGAAGTTCCAAGGTAGTATTACCCAGAGAGTTTTGAATGATTTGCGGCTCCCAAAATGGTACGTTGATTGTCTATATCTAGTAATACTGATATCTATTACAGCAATGCACAAAGTTTTGATTTTTTTCTTTTTTTTTTGAAGTACACGGTTAAAGAGGATCCTGATTTGAAACTCAGAGACTCATGGAAACCAAGCAAAAACTGTGACCGGTATGAAGATAACAACTCCCATAATGTAGTCATCATAACCTCTAGCCAAAGTTACAACTGATTCCTACATGAATTAAGTCCCTTCATATTAGCTTTTGTTTTTGTTTTTACTGATTAATTTTAATTCAAGGAATATTACTGAAGACTATTATATCAAACCCATCAAAGTAGCAGCCTCCGGTTCTGAGGATGCTATGGTCGAAGTTTAGAGAAACCAGTTCGAGGATGAGACCAGCATTATCGGTAAGTTGTTATAGAGTTTCTTATCAATTAAAAAAAAAAAATTACAAAAATTAGAAAGAGAGTTAGATATCGTTTTTTAAATAGAAAATGTTAGATATTCATTAGAAAAAGTTCTATATAATTAGTCTACCTCTTTTTTTTAAAAAAATAAAATTTAATTATTTAATAAAATAATAATAATTAATGTTTGAGAACGTGAAATTGAGTATACCACCGATAATTATGCTTTTCATTTCATGTAAATAGAGTAGTTGTTATATTATATGTTCACCCTATCTTCTTCACTTATCTAGTTTGACCTCCTTTTTAATTTCTAGTGACAGACAATTTCTTATAGCATGTAAATGAAAAGATATTAAGAATACTACTCTATCACAATCTTGTTAGTAATTAGGACTAGTTTTCAACCAGTTTCCAACTTCTCTTTACCTAACAGTTAACACAACAACAACAACACTAATCAACCGCTACGAGCCTACGATCGTTTCCACTCAGCACTCACCCTAATTTCTCACCTTCTTTTTCCCTTTTTTGAAACTTGTTTTTACAGCATTTTTTTTTTTATTCTACAGTCAGTCACAAAATAATTATAGTCTCCATGACTCCATGTCTTTCTCAAAATACTGAATTAGAGAAATAAAGTAAATCAAAATATTATTACTATTCATTTATTTTTATTGAATATCCAATCATAAGCATCCAGCAGCAGCATCTCTAAATGAAGAATCCCATATTGAGACTCAACAGAGTCGTGTAAAATAGTCTTAGCATGTTTGATTAGTTTTGGCCTTTCGTTGACTTGCTATTACAACCGGGAAACCAACAACCACCGCTGTTTCCGGGGCCCCACACTCCGTCGCCTCCCCATCCCCATCCTCCTCCGCCTCCGCCTCCCCCACCATATCCACCGCCCCATCCACGGCCAGAGCCATCTCCGACACCTCCTCCACCACCTCCTCCACCCCCACCGCCACCGCCGCCACCTCCATTGCCACCACCTCCGCCACCTCCACCTCCACCACCTCCACCTCCGCTGGGTCCACTGCTAGGGCCATCTCCTACGCCAATGCCAATACCAATACCAACACCAACATTGTCGTCATTCCTATCATCTCTTTTCTTCCTTTTATGGTCATTGCATTCTTCATTTCCACCACCGCCATCTCCTCCACCTTTTCCATTTCCTCCTCCTTTGCCGCCGCCTCCACCCTTGCCTCCACGACCTCCTCTTCCCGCATCTCCCGAACTCCCATCTCTTCCATTGCAACCACCGCAATCTCTTTCTTTTCCTCTACAGCTTCCGCAGCTTCCTCCTTCTCCATCACTTTCTTGCACTCTTCGTTCTTTGTTATATGCACTCACTATAGTACCATTTTCAAACGTTTTGTCGGAAGATTGATCAGTACCACTAAAGAATCTCCTCGCGGGTCCATGTCGCAGCCCCTGAACGGAACTTGAGCTCAAAAGCAACAACACAGCACTAGAAACTAACAAGAACACCACAATGTTTGATATTCTCACCAATATCTCCATCGTGGTTTTTCTCAATCAAAACCCCTCTCCATTGAACCATGCCCTTCGTCTTTAATCTCTTATAAACCTAAATTAATTATCCCATCTAATTAAAATGAGCAGTCATTACCCATGTACATGAACATGCATTACCCATATGAAACCTACCATCTTTTTAATTTTTTTTATTGTATGAATTAAAGATTACAAAGAGGAGACAGCGTTGTAGAAAACTAAAGAAATATTGCTTCACGCTCAAAGTCCTTCTTGAGCCCACTCCAATATTTCTTACAGTAATTAAGTCCGATTTTATTTTAATTTTTGTACTCTTAGTTTCTAAAGAACTGCCTTTGATATTTCATTATAAATCTCTAATGTAACTAATCACTCTAAGTCTCTCTAATGTAAGCATAGACGGTAATTCAATTGGAATTTCTTTATCGAATTTTCGATGTTTGGATGGCTTGAAAGTTGAAACGTATACTGAGGTGTACTGCAGCCAATTGCAATCAATGGATACACGTAAATGTCCTCGAATAATGCATAGTAATTATATTTACTATTTACATGATTTAGTAATGAGCCAATTTTACTGCTTCAATGTCGTTGGTATTTTGGTCATCAAAACCGTATTCTGAAAAAGAAAAACTCCCATTCCTCTCGTCATAGAAATCTTGTGATATTCATTTTACAGTTTTCCTAACTAAAGGATACATTGAAATTCGATTTAGGCACTTTAACAAAAAGGTAAAAAAGATTTAAGATTTATCTGTTTCCATGCATAAGTCCACAAATGAAAGACCAAATAAAAGGCACTTCAAGAAAAAGGTAAAAAAGATTCATCTGTTCCTTGCATAATTCAACAGATGAAAGATCAAATAATAATAAACTTCATAGTAATTTTTGGCGGTGTAAAAGTAAAAGTAAAAAAAAAAAAAAAACTGATCGATATGATGGTGTTAAGGATTAAGCACGAAAGCTTTGATACGGTAAATGTTCAGTCGTAAATAGCAAGCTTCTGATACGTCTCACCTTTAATGGCTAACCACATGACATCTTCAGGATTTACAATATCACCTTCCTCAAGAAACAAAGTCAGTAGATTCTTAGAAAACCCGGTAACTATAGCCACTCTTTTCTGCTTAGCCGCCATGGGTGTAGCTTTCGAGTCCCTCAAGTTCCAAAACACAATTTCCAGAACTTTATACCCTTTTTTTCTTTTCTTATACTTCCTTTGAACCCTCTCATAATTCGTCTCCCATTTTCTGTTTCCCGATGCTTCATCGAACTCCATGTCGCTGAACACAAACAATCGCTTGATCATCTGATCATTAGTTATATTATTCTTTATTGCAACCTTTAGAATTCCATCAAACACCTTCTGAAAATCCGTGTTCCATCCCCAATTCATTTCTCTGATAAACTTAGTTTTTTTTTTTGTTTCAGACTCGAACCCTTGATCCTATGAAGCCTTGGGCTCTCGCTAAAGGTGATAACTTTTCCTTTCTATGGCTTTTCATTAAGTTCTGAAACCAATAACCCGAGCGCCACACAAACTCCATGGGTGTACCTTCCATGCTTCTCGAGACATCACAAACTGCCAACGAGTTCCTCATCTTCCCTTTCTAGGCAAGATCATCTATCATACAGCTGTTTGATTATCTCAAGAGGAAGCAACGCACCGGCAGCCATCTTCTCCTTCCCGGACTTCACATCCTCCAGAAACTTTCTAAACCTCTCACATCATGCTCCTGAAAGAGCTCCTTGTAATTCTTCATAGCCTAAAACTCCTTTATATAAACCTGATACTATTAAAATTAGGTCAACTGAAATACTCTTTTTCATTAGATTAAGGCGGTTGCAATTGACAATTTGAAACACTCTTTTTCTTAGAGATAAGGCGGTGAATCAAAAACGCAGTAGAGTTAACAAGAGAGTTAATCAGCCCACTAAAGAAAAAATATCGAGGGAAAAGTTAGCTCGGTACGGCTTATTGAAGATTTGGATTAGCATGGTTTGGTCCGAATTAAATATATAATTTGGTTTTTCCAACAAAAAAAAGAAACTGTCAAGTGTCAACGTGTATATCATCTTCATAATTAAAGTTGGTAGCACGAGAGAGGAATGTCAACAACTTGGAGGAAATGAGTCATGCTCTTTTCTTAGGATCATTTGTTAACAATTGTAGCCTTTTTTTAATTACAAGTAGGAGCTGATTTAAATCTTTATATTCATCTCTACAGCTCTACTTGTATATATGTGATTAGGTGTTCATATATAATCATTGGGTAATCCTGGAGATAAAAGAACTGACCGCTGAAGAGTTTTTTTTACATTAGACTAGCATGACTGAGTCCACCAAATTTGAAGCTAGCAGCAGTATTCGAATGCACCATTTGTCTCATACCAATGTATTTCGATTTACATAATATCTTCATCAGTATATATATTTTGTACAAAATAAATTAAGTTATTGCAATGTTGGGCAATGCCTTTAACGAAAATTCTAAAAGTTACTGTCCTTATTAATTTTGGAGCAAATTCAAAGGCTTATATCCTATGTTTGTTTTATTAAAACATTTCAACAAAGATATAAGAGAAGGGAATGTTGTTAATCAATTTGTAAAGGTGATCACTAGATCCTTTGGTCGTTGTTGCCAACAACAAATTATCATACGTACGTAGAAGAAAGGGGCCCAAATCATGCCAACGAAGTTGGTCACTCTAGATATGCCCACGATATAATATATAATACTCAACTAATAACTAATTAGTTGATTAATAGAGCGTGTACATTCATATGCACGCACGCCCTTTACATTAGTCTAAGTAAGGCTTCTCTGATTCGTTTTATCTATTTATCCCATCAATTTTTGAATGGTGAGTTGGATTATAATATTAAGAAGAACACGAGGAAATCGGATTGTAATTTGTTAAGTAACATTTATTTTTCAGTTTGGTGCATTCCTTCAAAACCTTATCAAGTAATTAGAGAATGTTTTTTTTTTTTTGAAAGAGAAGTAGAGAATGTTTATACTCGTATAATCATCCTAGGTATGGGAAATGGGAATTCTTTTCTCAAAAGAGAAAAAGATAGTCATATTAATGATGATTGAGAATTAATAGTAGAATAAGATAAATTGCAATCAATGACTAACGTAATTTCAAGAGTAAAATCTAATAGTTATGGATGCTGCATATAAAATCACAAGAACTTAAAGTTATAGTTTTTGTAAATAATATATATTTTTATATTTTTCGTTCGTATTATATTATATATATATGTGCCATAAATCACTTTTCAAAACCGTTAAAACATAAAACATATTTTTTTTGACGGCAACATAAAACATATTTATTAAACATAATTTTTCAAATATGTATTTTTATATTTAGTCATGTTCACAAAACCTGAATACGTGGATAAATACATAGTATATTGTTTATCATAATATGACAACAGAACATGATTATATACGTAATCTAGTGAAACATTATATTATTGTTGTATATAAAAAGTCAACTCGTTGATTTATATAAAAAGTCCACTTTTTATATGTTTTTAATTTGTTGTAGATCATAAATATTCGATAAATGAGGCCAAGTTATGATTATAAAGCTAGCCTTGGCCTTAATAATCACATATCTCAAATTAAGTGACAAACTTAACAATGGAGTCTCTATTATCACAAACACTAAACCAAGTCGCTTCCAGAACAACGGCTCTTCTCATCAGCGTCTCTCTTATCGTTTTAGTCTATCTCATCTCACGATGGCGTAAACAACTCTACCCTCTCGGTCCCAAAGGCCTTCCCATAATTGGCAACATGCTAATGATGGACCAACTCACACACCATGGTCTAGCCAAGCTAGCCGAAACATATGGTGGCTTGTTCCACCTACGAATGGGATTTCGTCACGTGTTTGCTATCACATCACCCGACGTGGCCCGACAAGTTCTCCAAGTCCAAGACATCAGCTTCTCCAACCGGCCGGTGACCATAGCCATAAACTACTTAACTTACGACCTAGCTGACATGGCCTTTGCTCCTTACGGACCCTTCTGGAGACAAATGAGGAAAGTGTGCGTCATGAAAGTGTTTAGCCGTAAACGGGCCGAGTCATGGGCCTCAGTCCGCGATGAAGTAAGCAATATGGTCAGGTCTTTGTCTAGCAACGTCGGTAAGCCTGTAAACGTTGGAGAGCTCATTTTCACATTGACACGGAACATAACTTACCGAGCCGCGTTTGGTGCGGCCTGCGAGACAGAACAAGACGAGTTCATAAGGATCTTGCAAGAATTCTCAAAGCTATTTGGAGCTTTCAACATCGCTGATTTCATACCGTTCCTAAACTGGTTCGATCTGCAAGGGATAAACAAGAGGCTTGTTAAGGCCCGTAACGATCTTGACGGGTTCATCGATGAAGTTATCGATGAGCATATGAAGAAGAGGGAGATTCTAAAGGCTGATGAAGATACGGATATGGTGGATGATCTACTTGCGTTTTATAGCGAAGAAGAGAAGTTAGTAAGCGAGGATTTATCAACTAGTCGTACCAAGAACGCCGTCAAACTCACACGTGATAACATCAAAGCCCTCGTCATGGTAAGCCACAACGTTAACCTTTTAAAAAAATTTATAGATAAATTTCCTCTTAGTAATCAATTCTTCCTTATTGACATTTTCTATAGATCGATAACTATATAATTGAGTATTATGATACTATTTCGGCCAAATTTTTAAAAGTTGAAAACCTATTTCGATCAATTTACTAAATAAAATTTTGAAATTGATAGGTTATATCTTGGATTGATTGATTAGTTATTAGTTTCGACAATTAACAGTAGCAATAATATCTCTTCTTTTGTTTGTATATAATCATTTTGGTTTTGGAAGTGAAGTGATTATATTCTTTGTGTTAGACGGTTAAAAATCACACATTTGATATGAGATGGAATTTATTTGTAGAGATAATAGAAATTGTTCACTATCAATTGAATATGAATTTGGAATTAACAGTTTGGATATTTAAAAATTTTAATTAATGATATCCCGCTATATTTATCTACTTTATTACTCGAAGGATGTTATGTTCGGAGGAACAGAGACAATGGCATCGGGGATCGAATGGGCTTTGACGGAACTTCTACGTAACCCAGCCGAACTCAAACGGCTCCAACAAGAACTCGCCGAGGTCGTGGGTCTTGACCGGCACGTGGATGAGACACACCTAGAGAAACTAACATTCCTCAAATGCACACTCAAAGAAACCATGAGACTCCACCCACCGATCCCACTTATCCTCCACGAGGCTATTGAGGACACAAAGCTCCAAGGCTTCTCTGTGCCCAAAGGCTCGCGCTTGATGATCAACGCCTTTGCGATCGCACGTGACCCGAAGCTGTGGAATGACCCGGAAGCGTTTAAGCCTTCGAGGTTTATGGAACCGGGCATGCCCGATTTCATGGGGACCAACTTCGAGTTTATACCATTCGGAGCAGGACGGAGATCGTGCCCGGGAATGCAGCTTGGGCTTTACGCGATGGAGGTCGCTATGGCTAACATCATTCACAGCTTCACGTGGCAGTTGCCTGACGGGATGAAACCTAGTGAGCTCGACATGAGCGACGTCATGGGTCTTACCGCCCCTAGAGCCACACGCTTGATCGCCGTACCCAACAGGCGCCTCATCTGCCCTGTTTAACACTGACCATGGAGAGAGTTTCATTGTTCTTTTGAGGATTAATGGGTGCATAAATTTTGTCTTCTCTGTTAAAATCTTGTTTTAATTTCTTTTTCATTTTATTTGTCTTTCTTTTTTCATTTGGAACATGCTTTCTTTTTCGTGCCGGAGGGATATTTCTTTCTCAAAAAGTAACTGTAAATAAATAAATATCATAATATAAATTTGAAATATCGTCATGTATACATTACTTCTACACTGATTTACGGAGGAAATTAGACCAAAAAGAAGAGTTTTTGACTAACTACAAAGGTTCACTCAAAGTTCAAACAGATAAAAAAAGTGACCAAACAAAACCCTTTATTATGTCAAATTAGAAGCTTAGAACGTGTAGAGTTTCAGAATGAGTGAAGTTTCTATGCTAAATGGTGGGAATTTGAAAGTGAAAATGTTTATTATTATACGCACCTGGGGAAAATGAGAGAAGAAGGGATATGATGTTTCGTTTTGCCTGATTTAGACAGTCATCACTCATCAGTGTTGATATAGTCTCTGAATCTGGATCATAGTAATAAATGTTGGGTTTTAGTTAGAGAGTGTTTCGAAAAACGGGGTAAGAGTTGTCGAGTTCGAGTCTTTCTAGGATTTGCTGAGTTTTCCATAGGTAACATGAGTGACCTTCCACCATATCGGTTACATCCACCTGCAATTTAGGGGTTTTAGATAGGTAATGATGAAGATAATGATGATGATTAGTCTGATTTTTTATTAATTTTTCATTTCACCTAACCATGTAAAGAAGAGAAATTGAGATAACTTACATCCTCGATCCCCGGGATACAAACCGGTTGGATTCCAGCTAATCCTTGAGACAACAGGCTGCGAAAAATTAAGAAAGGGAAAGTTTTTTGAATTTGCAGGTGAAGCAGGAACCAATGAACGAAGCGATGACAATGGGAGGAAGGTAACCTTGCACGGAAAGCAACCCCGAGGGTCCAATCATTTGTGGCGTAAACGTTAATGAATCTTCCAGCCACCATCTACGTAACCGATTAAAGACTCGTTACGATGAAACAGAACACCAAATAAGGTATTTGTTTCCTAAACTGTGACATCAAAGTTGTAGTTAATGTACGCAAGGGAACTTTTCCCGAAGATTCATTACCTTCCTTACGTCAAGCCAATTCTCGTTCTTGATTGAAATTGGTGCTCCAAGAAGAACAACTCTTTCCACAATTTCAGCTGTCGTGAAAAATTTGTCAAGACAAAATTCAGGTCGAAAGAATATACACAATTTCTAAAGTCACATAGATATTAGATATACCGTTTTTCTCTGTCTCGGCCAGAGCCTGGAGGCACTTGAAGACGACACGCGCACCAAGCGAAAAACCCACGAGAGTCACAGGTCTGAAATCCTCAAAACATTTCGGAAACAAAACAACAAAATTCAACAAGCCGACGTCAAATTCAATTTGTATAACTTCCTAACACAGAAATCTGATCTAATTTTTTATCCAATATATGAAACTAGCTTATACCTATTTCCTTGTAAGCCTTTTCGAAGCGCTTCAGCAAGAAGTTTTCCTGCTTTGTCTGACCTGAGATAGGATAATAATAATTGCAGTAATGGTTTTTCACACTTGGCACTTCCATTCAGGCATTCACAAGATATTTTTCCTTTTACCTGTCAATAGCGATACTCCATTTACTATCTATGAAATCAGCAGCTACTAAGATTGTTGCCGGCCATGCCATTGCTGCTAATAGCGAGTTTAATACTGTGTGCATTGCACCTTGTCTCATCAACTCCATAGCAACTCCTGCAACATTTTCATGTCGCTGTTACTATTTATTCACAGGGGAATAACAAAAAGGTAGATTTACATGGTTAGCCGTAATCTATGAAACTGTATATATTACTCGAAGTAAGCCAATCCTGAATTGCAGTGCTCACTGCAATAATATTCTTGGATTCCCATTGCACCGTGTACCTAACAAGCAATAATAGTAAACGTATGAATCTAACGAATTAGTAGAATTAGCCAAAAAACGTAAACAGAATAACTAATGTTAATACCTTTCCAAGTTGCTAGTTAAACCTTCCCAGGGCTTTACAAAGTCTTCTTCTTTTAAAACAAAGCCAGCAACTAAGATCTCCACTGCCAATCGCTATTACATCAATAAAGAAAAAAGACGTCATCCTCAAAATCGGATAATGCAGAGCAAAGAGATTTCAACATGAGGCACAAACAATACGCTATTAGTCCAACAATAGGTTATTAGTCCTAACGCAAAACTATCGTTGAGAGTGATCTTAGCAGCAGAAGGAAATCGAAACTCACTCCTTGATTATGATTTTCTCCAATAGCTTTAAACTCAAACTCTTCAATGTCCCCAGTTCTCCTCGCCATCTTAGTCCCAGTGAGCCCAGCTCCAGCAGCTGATCATGAACACATTCAGAAGCAAGGCATAAGACAAATACGGTACATGATCAGCACGTTTATCCATTTTTTTCTTTGAAGTATAAGCCAAAAAAATGTGGTATATTCTTTATTTACCTCCAAAAGATGCTGCAACAGCAACAGAACCAGTAACAGTTCCCGCAGCACTAGCAGCTGCAGCAAACCCACTGGCTCCAACCACCGGAACTAGCGTGCCTAGTGTTGGTGCCAATGCACCAAACCCTGCAGCAATTGCTGGAGCAGCCAATCCTGTGTCATATGATATGTATGTAAGTCAAAACAAGTTGAGAGTTAGAATTCTAAATCGAGACTCTTATAGTTTTCCAAAACGTGGGAATGGATATTAACAGATAGAAGACACCGTACCACCAGTGATGGCCATCAAAGTACCCCCTGTTAACGCAGCCGCTCCAACGATGCCTCCACGTTTCCATTTATCCCATTCACTATTTGGTGACAGAGTCTCTTCTTCCTTATTTTCACTTGACTTTTCCAATGCCATGGCAGAGCATGCAGCCATTTTCTCAACTCCTTCCTAGAAAAAACGAAATTAAATTTCATCATCATCCAAACGCACAATCTATGTTTGGAATTAGAGCTTCTTAAGAACTTCTCATAACATGCCAATGTCCTTATATCCTCAATCCTCAACAAGATAGATGTTACTATGAGGTAGCTATATTATGTGGTAGAATAAACTTTCCAAGTTTAGGTTAATTTGAAAAAAAAATGAAGGAAACAAACAAACCATTTTAATCCACTGAATATCAAACCAAGTAGCAAGTAACCTCAGAGCAACATGGTGACGCGCATCATATCCTTTCCTACTCCGTGTACATTTCTCATTCTCCTCATGTTTATCTGCTAAGCAAGCAGAAAGTAACTCATAAAGAACACTTATCTTCCTCTCATGGCTAAGCAATGCTACTTCCTCAACAGGTTTCTCGTCTTCAACAACCACAGGATTCCGACCTCCATCTCTAACTTCATCCACAGCACCAGATTGTGGTGTCTCGGGAACTGAATACATCTCACGACATTCGTTTTCATATTCCAAATGTTTCTCCTTCTTAGCTTCCACAGATACAGAACCTTGCTGAATACTTGCAACCATAGCTTCAGCAGCTTTAGCTAAGGCCGTCTCTTTCTCCACCATATCACTATCTTCCGCCAGTAACTTAATCAACTACAATCAAACCCAAACATTAACAAAACAATACAGAAGAAGAAGCAGCTCAACAACATACATAGGCAAATTAAAAACATACAGCACCAATGTGATCCTTAGTCGTAGAAGAAGCAGCTATTTCCTCAAGGCCATGCCATGCTGATGAATCAATCTGTAGACATCTGAAATCAATATATACATTACATTACACACAGACACAAATGCACACATCCCTAACTACCAGAATCCGAGAAACGGTGTCGTTTTGGAGAGAATCACCTGAAAACGGGACGGAGCAAACCAGAAACCTCGTGGACCCAAAGATCCGCGTCGTCGGAGATAGGATCACCTCCGCTGATTGGCTCTCCAGACTCTCCGTCGTCTCCGGCGTGATCGGTGGCAGAGATGCCGAGTGGCTTCGTCTGGATGGTCTGCGCTTGGTTGAGCGCGATCGCAAACAATGCGCTCGCCGCGTATCTCTGCGACGGCGTCAAATTCGACGTAGCTTCTTCCACCATCAAATCAATCCAACAACAAATTCCGAAATCGGAAAAAAACAATAACAGAAAGTTTCTTAATCCGTAAAGAATCATTCAAAACGAAAATGACGTCGTTTTCGAATCAAAGAAGCTTGAGGCTGCTACACTTGTCAAGAAAGAAACAAACGAAGAACAAGAGAGTGACGTGAAACATTCAAAGAAAAAGAAAAGAATGTAACGTTACACTATCATATTTATATATATAGAATAGATTATGATAATCCCTACAATGTTTTGATTACATTCCCATTGACAACAATTTTTTTTTATACTTAGCCTAAGTACACAAACAATGTAAAAATACAGAAGCTGAGGGTGTCTGTCTGTGCAAATCTTAACACAGGACAACGTACAAAACCTAAATATCGAAAAAAACAATGGGTGGGTGGGTGGGTGGGTGCAGCCAAAAATATCACTGAAGAAACATTTGATCATATCTTCTTCATATGCACCACTCTTTTTTTTGTTCTTTTCAGATGATGATGATGATGATGATAGTTCGCCACTTATTTATGTTCTGTAATAATAATCCTGCAAAAAAAGAGAAGAGAGGGCATAGTCCACCATTGATCAGACGACCTATGACATTCGGAGATCTATGGTGGTAACCTATGCCCTGAATTTATGATTCTCTCTAGTTGATCTAACACCTCTCCCACGGCTAAAAGTCCACGGCGTTGTTAGTTCGTAAATGCATTTGCAGATCGTTTGTGGAGCTCATGGAGTCACCTTTACTTACATCAAGTGCTGGGCTATGCCCTTCTGCGGGACTGAAGCTATCGTTAATGGAGTGTCGTATCAACTCTCCAGGACCACGGAATGTTGAAGTTGGTGAAGGAAGACGCTTTTGGGACTCCATGGCTTCAACTTCCGCCAAAAGATCTGAGACTGACTCGTCACACTCGTCAGGTCCAGCTACAATTGGTTGCCATTCCGTGGTATTTGACGTAAAGTTGAATTTGAAGGTTGGACTAAAGAGATCTAGGAAGTCGATTTCTTGATTGTCTGTGAAAGACACCAAACCGGAGTTCGAATCCCACACGTTCGAAGCACTGCTTGGAGTAGCAGCATTCCAGTTTTGTCCGCATGACTGAACTGTAGCCGTCACTTGTTGTTTCTCAGCCTCTCCGCTAAGGCCAGTGTCGTTTTGATTGCAAGCGTTCTTTACTGCGTTTCCATCTGCCTCTGCTTGACCAACATTCCATCTTTCCTGTTGCGGAAGTGAGCAGGTTGAGTTTCGGGGAAACGTAGCCAGCGAAAGCGAGCAACTTATTGGGCTTTGTCCAGGCAAAGGACTTTCGACTTTCGTTTTGTTCCAGAGAGAGACAGAACCAACACCCTCCCTTTCATTAGAAAGAGTAAATTCCAACGGCACGTTGTGGCTAAAGTTGTTTCCGCTTTTGTTGCTCGCATCCGAGCACCTTGTGATGACACTGTTACTGCTGGAAATAACACTCTGGTCAGTGGACACTGAGTTGGGGCTAAAGTCAAGTACTCTACTCTCTAGTTTAGCAACAGCCACACTCCTGTTTTGGTCATTAGCTATAGTAATTGTCTCTTCCTGCTTCGAGATAGAACGATTCTGAAGCGACCCTGTTTTATGAAACTGCCCACTTAATGCGTCGGTCAAAAGTATGGAGCTACTTTGCTGTTCACCCAACCTCCATATTCTCAGCTCAGGAGGGAAGTGACCACTTGAATTCCATTGTCGCAGGTTCAATAAGGAAAACGGTCCATGAATCTTCCCATCTGGATCTCCATACAACCATACCATATTCATTTCCACGTCATCGATTGGCTTATTGGACAGAGGGGCACATTTTTCAGACATTACAACGGCATGGTTTCTGCTATCAGCACTGGAAGGTCTAACCTGAACATTGTGCACTTTCAATTGCTGTGACTCTCCTTCTTGACGCTGTTCAGATGTATTCAACCTATCGCAGCTCCTGCGCGCATCGACCTGGAAGGACATAGTTTCAGTGACTCCACCTGCTGAAGTATCTGTAACCGGAGACCTTTCTTGATCCAGGAAGTGAGAATCAAGAAGCTTTAACATTTCCAAGTGATCCACTCGCTCCTTTCCAAACAATCTTACAAGCCTAGGGTCACACATTATTTCTGAACTCTGAGTAGCGTTTTGTAGATTATTTCGTCGCACATACTCTAACACGAGCGTTTGGACATCATACTTTGATAAGACGGAAATATCACCGTTTTTCATATACCTAACAAAGTCCAAGAGCTCATCTGTTGCCCACGCAGCAGCACTAGTCAATGCTGGAAGTCTGTCACCCAAACAACTGTTCGAATCCAAAGCAGAAGCCAATTTAGTCGCGGAAACAACTTCCATTTTCCTAACTTTTGCACGAGTTGCTGCTTTCATAACCCCAGGAGAACTGCCATCGTCCTTTTCATGAAGCCGACTTATAGTTTTTCTCTTAGAAGCAGTCGAAGCAGACGATTTCCATGGATTTCTTGCTTTGGTAAGATCATCTAACGTTAACGATAACTTTTCTTTAAGAGAAACCCAGTAAATCTTAAAAAGATACTCCCAGCTGCCTTGATCATCAAAATCAACCTGAACCTGGACAAATGTACATGTTAACCACATCGCGCAAGAAAAAGGACTCAGCTTGTAGATACTTCCACAAACTACTCTCTAGCTTGTGAGTAAGGGAAAGAAACAAAAATGCTGATAGATTCTGGTACCTTTTCTTTGTTAGCTTCAGCTGCATTCTCAATAAGCATTATAGTCTTCATGCAGATTCCACAGAATCCTTTGTTCTCCCGTACAACTACATACTCTGAGCTTCTAACACATCTCTTGCAAACAGAATACGGACAAGTATAGCACATGTAGAAAGAATCCTTTTGACAAGCCGTACATATGTGCCAACCTGAAAAACCCAACCACCATCTTCGTCATTAAAAGCTCCAAAAACACTCAAAGAACCAATATCTTCATCTTGAAGAAGCTCAAGACTCAAACTTTAGTAATGTATCAAAATGCAGTTAAGCAAAGAGAAGAAATGCAGAAGAACCAAACAAACAAACTTACCACAATTCCATTTCGCTCTTGATCTGAAGAATGCTTCAGTTCGCTTAACACAAGCTGGATGATACGCCTTTGGACATCCTCTGACATGTTAAAGAATTTAATCAGAACTACAAAAAGTTTCTATTTTTAGAAAATGAACTTCCTCTAGAGCTCAAAACACACTCACCTACGATCGCAGAGGACAAGACTACCACCATCGAAGCAAACAAAGCAAACATCTTCGTCTTCTCTCCTCTTCCTAGACTGCTGCTGCTGAGGAGAAATCGGAGAAGAAGTAGCTTTCCCCACTGTCCTCGGTGGACGACCACGTCTAGGCCGAGCTTTCTTCAAGCAATTCAACTCTTCTTCTTCTTCCTCTAGCTTCACATCTACCGAACCACCACCACCACAACAAGAATCGAATCCAGGAGCTTCAATACGTGGAGAAGAAGAATCACCATCACCATCATCACCAAGGCATTGATCGACTCTCATGAGATCGATTTCCGGCATCGATTCCCGTCAACGCAGCTCTCCAAAAAAGAAAGTGACTTTCTTTAACAACAACAAGAAGCTGAAACCAAGAATCAAGAATAGGAAGAAGAAGATCTGAGGCTGGGAAGGAGTAAAAGAAAAAAAAAACCCTAACCCTAGGAGAGGAAGAGAAATTGGGAATTGAGGAGAAAGAACGGAGGGAGGAGGAGGTGGTGGTGGAGATGGTGGCGTGTAGGGAGAGAAGACACCAGTGGGCACATGGAAAAATGGACTTACTTGGAACAAAGGTAGAGAGAGAAAGTGTTTGATGTGACAAGGCAGTGTTTGGCTGTCTGTCTCCTTTTTTTGACTTTCTAGAGTGAGAGAACGAGACAACAACAACAAAAAATTAACGCTTTTATTTATTTTCTTTCTTTTTTTTCTAAACGCCGCTCATATGGCTGTTTCCACGTGGGCAAAGTTGACGGTAGTGGGAGCCACGCGCGTCTTTTCCCATAAATTTAAAATTTTTATTTTAGTGCGTAGGCTTCGTGTCTTAAGCTAACACGGAAAGCTAAAAAGGACTTTTATTTATTTTATTTATATTAAATCTTGTTTTTAAATGAAAATCTGTAAAAAAAAAAGTGGACCAAAGCGAAAATGAAATTGAACTACTTTTTTTTTNGAAAATGAAATTGAACTTCTTTTTTTTTTTTTTTGGGTGTTTCATTTCATGTCGTGGTCGTAGTTTCCTCCTGTGGTGGTCTTCTCTCTCTACCTAACCATTCATCTTATCTTTAATTTTCGTTCCGAGATCTTTTTTTTTTTTTCGTCCTCTCTTCAAAAAGTCGAATATTGTGTTAATTTAATTAAATTAGTTGACAAAAACAAAGTGGACAAAACGATTCATTACTAACGACTTTATTAAAGGTACAATGATTTCTAGCAGGATAACGTTTTCTAAACCAAGATACAACTGATATTCAAGAGTTTTTTTTTTTTATAATACTACAGTAGAATGAAAACTATATATCAATTTAAATGTGTGTTAATAACGAAAAATCTTTCTCCACTGAGGAACAAAACGACATTTACAAAACATGATGAGTGTTAAAGATACTCTAGGAAGTGATAGAAGATAGACCTAAATAATTCTAATGCGTACTACTACTGGTCTCCATTCTAGGGTAAGCTTTTATTTTTCTTTATGGGAGACGGTAAGCTTTAGTTTTGTATCTTTCGCATAAGACTCTTTTTTGTTAAAGAACTTTCGCATAAGACAAATTAATCTATGATAAATAAAAAAGATCAAAAGTAATGCGTACAACCTTCTAATCTTCACTAAGATGAATGCGTCACGTTAAATCTTTTATGTTTCTCGTCTCAATTTGTATGGTATATAAAACCAAAAACAAAAGATTAACTAATTGGTAAATATATATAACTCTTGATAGCACATCCTTTAATCAGACTTTTTCTGATTCAATCGACTGAACTGATCATAGGTCGATGTGACATGAGCTATCTCACTAGACTGTCATTGTTAAATGTATTTATCAAATCTAAATAGGCTCACAACTGTATTTGTAACGTGAAAAACACAGCATTGACTTTCTCAACAAACAAAACAAATAGCTTTGACTTCGAATGATAGAAACCAAAGGAATGTGTGTCAAGAATCAAAGAACAACAGAATAGTATCCAATAAAAACTATAAAAATTATACATTCAAATGAAAAAAAAACAAAAAACAAATTAATTTCTTGTTATTTGGGTAGTTGAATCTGGTAGATGTTGGGAATTTATAATAAAAGCTTCACTGACAAACATGGCTTGTTTCTTTAGACTGATTTTAGAGTAAAAATGTAAAGTGAATATTTAAACTTACATGTTTCGTTCCAACTTCCAGCTTATTACCATTTAAAAAACGAGATGAATAAAATGGGACAAGTTCTCAATATTGGATGTTATAACTTAAAAATTTTATTTTATTAATTAGGAGAAACCTTAGTAAATTTAACTTTCAATGTGAAAGATATAAATTGCCGGAAAAATTATGAAATTATTAATCATATCCAATCCTTTAAAGTTTGATGAAAACAAAAATTACAAGTTTAGGGGATATCTAGATTATTTCTCTTGGGGAAGAAAAGAAATTCATCATTCGTGCAACAAATTAAACGAATTTAAATTCAACGGTTTTGCTTTTTATAATAAGACATGATTAATAATGAGATCCCAACAACATAATTACTTAAATATATTATTCGTCCGACATGGATTGACAAGAACCCACTCTCTATGATTATACGAAGTAGTTTATTTTATCATCACAGATTATACGAAGTAGTTTATTTTATCATCACAGATTATACGAAGTAATATAAACACAGCAATGATGTATTTATAATTGTAGTTGTAGATCTTAAATATTTGTAAGTTGGTTCACCAACACCATGCATTTAAAGCCCATTTTTACCTGACAAACAAAAATGTTAAAACTTAAATGAAAGGAATAATTGTGCTAAAATACATAAAACTGACAATAAATCTACAAAATACGAGTTGTACCATATTTTTTACCAGAGTTCTAGGGTCAAGTAAAAATGAATTCAAGAATTTGAATAAATTGTTCAGATATAGACTTTGAAAGTAAAATTTGAGCTACCAGAAGATGATTTCTATCATACATGCATCTGCATACAATTAGGATTTAGAGATCAATTATCCAATTGAGGCATGATGGTGGAACCATCTACTTGTTAAAAGACTTGTAACAAACTAACAATGCAACTTTTGTTATAAGTTATTAACTTATAACCTCCCGTTTGCACCCCAAAAAAAAAAAACTTATAACCTCCCGTTAACAATGACACATTCAGTAAATACTAAATACAAAAACTTTATCATTTCTGCTTATGGCTTAAACAATTGCACAAAAACATAAATGGCTTCAAATGTATCTACCGTGTGACTGCCTTAGTAAAGACTAATATTCATTCAAGTTTGGTTTGCAAATCAGTATATATAGTAAAGACTACAATGTGTATACTGTAGTTTGTTTGAACCGAACCGAGCCGTGAATTCTACGATGCAGTTCTATGTCGAACTCTTATTAGATCCGCGACATTCAGACAACCACAAATCGATGTGTTCTACGATTTGTTGCCTCACTTTGTTTACAGCATCCGGTGAGCTGCAATTATTTGATTTACCTGAAAACATAGTAAAGTTCTTTAACATTTTGTTCACCTTTGAGACAAAAACACGTAAGTGCTTATACCTTCAATGACCATTGGAGACTGAGGGCATCCTCTTAGATCAGTTCCATGGCCACAGTTATGGCAGTTCATGATATAAGAAGGCACTGCCACATTAACTTGTCAGAAAACGTACAAATTCGAGACAAAAGTTAAGAGCTAAGTCGATATCAAAAGGAAAGAGACTTTACATTCAGGAGATGAGGTCTGTATTGAAGCATGACGCCATGGATCTTGTGACCCATGTGTGAAAATGATTTTGGTTGCTGTAGATTTCCCAAAAGTTAATCAAAATATGCAGAAGACTAAAACGAGTTTCGAGAAGGCTTTAATGTCACATACCCGCGATTCTATCGCCTCCGTAGTACAGGTTTGTTGCATCAACTTCAGGATATACACCTTGACCGAAAAGGGTCTTGCATAAATCCAAATGATACCTAATAAAGTAGGCGAAATGGGGAGAAATGGTAAACAAGAATGTGATATTTTTATCAAATAGCGATTGAAGAATATTACTCTGTATTGATCTGCTGAGATCGGACGCTGTCATTTGCAGGTGCCACCTGGAAATATGCTAGTTCTGTGCAGACTTGGAACCACCATAGTCGATATGTACTGTCTGCTGTAACTACAGTGTTTCTCAGATGTTTCCGGTTATAAGGTCTAACGGGTAGGCCCCAAAGTCCCATGCAATACTCTCTAACATATTTAGAATATGTTTCCTGCGTTACAAAGTTTAAAGTAAATACAAAATGTTTATTCCCAAGGCTATTTACAGCATGGAGAGAGCTTACCACTAAATCACTACCGTTCTTCTTTGCTTCAACAAGCGGGACACATAGTTTATCTGGATTTCCATATTGGAACTGCAAGAGTTGGACTTAATGCTCAGGCAAGACTAAGAAAGAACATGGAATTGAAAAAAATAAATATGGATAACCAATCCTTACCGCCAGAACCGCTGCATCTGCGGTTAAGTATAAGAAATCAGCATCAACATCAAGCTGCAGATTACATAAACCTTATCAAACTGAAATTGGGCTCTAGTTCGATTATTTATCTATTCCAAACAGAGCTAAAGAAAATTTAAGAAAAGGAGAGAAAGAGAGAGAGACCTCGGTGGCGTTGAAGAGCGCTTTCACCGCCTTTCCATTTACTTTAAGCTCTAATTCCATGAGTTTATTAGTCTCCTGTAATGCAGCTTTGCATTCTTGACCAGCTGATTCTCCTATCTGCTCATAGTGTACAAAAAGATCGAATCAACAGGAAGATACAACACACATCATAGCCTTATATCTTATAAAGAAACATTGTTTAATTTTTCCATTTAAACCAAAAATGTATGCAACTGGTACCTGTTGATCAAATTCAGAGAAGTCATAGACAGCACGAACAACTGCAGAACTAGCGAGGCTTCCACAAGTCAAATGAGGGAACTTGAGCCGGAACCAAGCACTTAAAGCTCCAGGATAAGATATCCCAAAGAAGAACCATGGATTGTCACCACTACCACTACTTCTATTCAACTTAACATTCAAAGATTCCTGCATACAGACATAAACAACGATTCTCGAACACAATGATATGATTCCATCTATGAAATGAAAAGCGGAGCAATCAAAAGACTTGCCTGGTAATATTGTCGGAAAGCAGCCAAATCGAAAAGGGCTTGTTTGGATGAAAGGTATCTCAGATTCTCTGTAGCTAACGAGTTAAAAGGAGAGCTTTTACCATAGTACCTATGTTCTAATGACACCACACCAGCTTCAAACTTCTTTGCTAATACCTAAATATACATGTTTATGAAAACATCGATCTATATATATATATAGCTTTTTCTCATACAAGGATATATATATTCGTGGTTAACAAAAAATTTACACTTATGTAATCGTTAGCTATGCCACTGCAAGGACCTTCACCGCAAGTTACCAGAAAGACAGGACCATCTGGAGCTCGAAAGTTGTCCAGATATTCATAGTATCTCTGTCTGAATTTGCGGTGATCCTGGGAGGAAACAAAAAAGTTCAACAGTTTTCTTGAATTTGGAGAACATTACGAAACCAGAGCAATAAGTTTTTATGGTCGACGTCAAAGAGAAAGTGTTTTACGTAAGGAGAGTAATGATCTAGGGTTTGATTAAACCAGAGTTCCTTGGTAGTCAAGTAATAGTCAGTTTCTGAAACACCATGAGAGACACTCCCAGAATGTAACAAGGCACTGGATAAGGTCGAATGAGAGAAGACCGCAGTGACGGTGGTGATCAGAATTAAACCGAGATCCGAAGACATTTCCCGGCGTGGTATATTCCGGTTATCTGGTTTTTCTTTTTTTGTAACTCTTTTGTTTTTGTTTACTTTATTCAAACTGTGTCAAATCAAAATGGTCAAACCGGAAAGAGAGGAAGACCAATTTCTAAAGAAAGAATGAAATCAACGGGTAAAAATATGTTTTTACTAATATCCGACGGCTACTATTGAAGCTAATTAAAAAGTGAGATCCTTTGTCTTTGTGGAAGTGTGTGTTTAATGTTTATAAACAAGGTTACTATTTTTAGATTTTTTAGATCTTAATTTAATAATATAGTCATATTTTATTTTCTCATGACTTGTGCATGAAATAAATTTTCGGACAAAAAAACGTTTACAGGTTTTAACCTGCTCAAACCGTTTGGGTTGATATGGGCTTTATAAACCCAACTTTGTATCGGAAGCTTAGGCCAAATTTAAGATTTTAAATTTCAATAGACTATGATTTGTCATCAATCACCCAAAAATAAATGATTTACACACAACAAGAAAAAAAGCTCAGAGGTAGTTCTGTCTTCATCTTCCCTAATCCCTACCGTCTTTTTCATTTTTTCCTTCTCTGTGTTTCTTTTTCCCTATTCATACCATAACCATATACTTTGTGGTTTTTGGCTTTGTTCGTAATGATATCTAATATCGAAAGTTAAACTAATGCTTTGATAAAATGAAAAAGATGGTAAACATTATTCTCTTAACAAAACCGATTACAATGAGGCTTAGTTGTACACCAAGCATAAACACACTAAAGAAGATAGACATGTGGCTCAATCTCACTTCTCTGCCAACACCGCATAACGATTTGCAGTTTCAACTGAATATGCCTTTTCCGTCAAACCCTCCCAGGACTTTCCTCATTGCTTCCTCTATCTGGTCGAGTCTTTGTCTTAGAAATATCTAGGCGACGTTTGTTCATCACGTATGGAGCGGAGGTGCTTCACTTGAATAGCTTTGCATCGCTAACATTAAGATCCTCTACATGGTTTACAAAGGTGTAAACACGATCAGTCATATTCGCTTCTTCATCATTAGCTTCAAAACCTTGGATTTCAACACGTTGAAGAGTGTTTCTTTCGGGACTGAAGTAGAAAACATAAAACGGATTATATTTACATATCATCGACAAAACGATTTCACCCGTTGTAGAAGTTACTCCAACGACAGAAAGTACATTTCTATCGATGAGTTCATTGTCCAACAAAGTGTAGACATATTTCGACCACTCCTGTCTCTCGGTGTCCTCAAGAACCCACACACGCAACTCAATGGCATCAGCTTCATCGTACTTCCTATAAATCACACACAATTTACCCTTATAGTTGATCAATTTAGTAGACCAATCAGGAAAGCATTATGTGTTAACAAAATTGAATAGCTCAGATCTAACATCAAAACAAACTATCGTATAAGACAACGGTTTATCACTTTCTTCAGCTAAGACTGCTAAGTAATACAAAACCCCATTAATGCATATCCCTTCACTCAAAGGCTCATGTGTTAAGAGACATTTGATCTTCCTCCACTTCTTTTCTCCAGTTCCTAACGTCAGAATTATATGATCACCCCCTATAGAATGATATGGATAAGTCACGAACACCATCTTGAATTGCTTGTCAATAGGATCAAACCCTAAAAAGCTAAACCACTTTCTGTAATTTCTCAGTTTTGGTATGACCACATACTGTCTCGTGTTAGGATTACATATCACAGGTACTGCACCATTATCAACCCCTGCTATCCACATTCCGGGGAAATAGATCAACCCGGCGGCATAGCCACATGAGAAGTATCCGTCTATGAAATTGTTCTCTCGAAGGAACTTCATATGAAAATCAGCGGTTATTACAAGAGACGACTTCTCATATGGATTTTGAGGCTGAGGCTGAGGCAATGAGAAGAAGTTGCACTTAACAAGCTTTTCATATTTCCCGATTGCGAAAAGGAGACGCGGACGAGTGGAAGACCTGCTCAAGAACAACTCGGTGAAATCAGGACGGTAAAGTAAGGATGCCCATAGCTTTGACACGCAACGACACCTTGCGATTGACTTTATATGCAATCTCGAGAATATCTCGATGACAATGAGATCAGTTGGGATGGAATTCATGATCTGTCGATAGGACGGAGAGAGAGAGAGATATGTTACAACTTTGTATTAAGAACTAGGGTTGACATGACCTACCTTTATATTTCGTGACAAGTAAAAAGAAAACAAATCAAAAAGTGGATTGATTTGAACCTATTCATGGGTTTCGGCGTTAACCGAAGGCCCAACTTGATTTGATTATTGTTTTTTATCTTACAGGTGCTTATTAGAATGGAATGGTTCAGAATACCCGTTAGTGATCGGGATGCTTGCAGGCCTTGTATTTTCTGATTTATATGTATAATTTGATTTATGATCTTCCTTGATATTCAACTTTAGGGATGAAACATGAAAGAGTTTATCCTTTGGCTTAGAGTATAAATAATTTCTTGTCCATATCATCATATGCGTGCTTTATAGGCCAAGGGTGTGAAGAGTTTAGAGTTTTAGAAGTTTTGAGATGAAAGAAGACGTACGTATTTTGTATATATACGGTATTTTAACATATCCAGTGTTTTAACTTAAATCTTTTTGTTTTTACTACACAACCTCATTACCTCTCCGGCCGGCTCTCCCATTATTGGAATCAAAATATATATTAGAAGACTTGAAAAAGAAGACCGTACATAGTGCTTGCAGTTGAAGCCCTTTATGTGTATCGATGACATGTTAAACTTTTTCCTCGGTTTCCTACTTATTATTGCCCACTCCCTATCATATATCATGATTAATCATCGTCTCTTTCTCTTCAAGATTTCATTTTTGTTTACTGATTTTACAAATCATTCACGCAACAATTTGGTGAAATATGTCAACCGTGTGCGTGTGTCTTTCAATTTGATTACCATATTAGCAACAACAACATGCCCCTTGATTTTTATAACCCATTGATCATAGAAAGAAACAAATATTTAAATTATTAATGACAAGAAAATACCAAACATAGATGAAACTTTTTAAAAACTTCTAACTTTTACGTAAGCGAAGAAAAACTCCAAATAAGAAAGTTTTCATATAAACTATTTTAAGTTTTAATCGTAAATTTCTTAAACAACAAAAAAACCATATTATTTACAAGTTCTCAATATTAGTCTGAGCTTAAACTAGAATTTCTTCCGGTTTTTCAAATTTCAAGGAAAAAATAGCAATGCAAAGGAAAATGTATTCAAACTTTGTAGTACCATTAGGCAAAAAAATATTATTAACAATCTCATGCTGAAACCTAGATTAATTTCTAAGCCAAGTAGAAAAATGAAGTTTTGAAATATTGGCTAAAAATAAGCTTAAAATGTGAAAAAAAAATTCCATTACGAAGCTTGTATCTCACTGCTATTACATATAAATAATTACTTTCTGTACAACGCATTATGTTAGTGGAGGACAATAAAAAGGAAAGAGTAAAACTCAAGACTAATTGTTGTATGATTATAAAATGGTATACATATTTAAGGTCCACATGTGACATGCAGCATATTATTTTCTATATATATATAAATAGGTATAATATAACTTTCAAAAAGTTCAATTTTAATATACTCTTCTGATTAAAACCAAATGCATAGCTGATTCTTGGATGAACCGAACTTTATTATTTTTATCAGAATACATTTTGTAAAAAAAAACTTGGTTGTTTTCTTACATCTTTAAATTTTTTGATGAAACAAAACGACCCAACAATCGAAAAATCAAATTTTTTTTTTTTGTAAAACATACTCTGTTCGTTCCATTTTATAGGTGACTGACATAACTTATTTTCTTATAGTGCTGGTATATAGGAGGATCGATTAGTTATACACTATATTTATGTCATTCGATCGACCTTCCAGTGTTAACCTTTTCGCCAATTTCATCGATGTCAAAAAAGAAAAAAATCATCTCATACTATATATATGGATTAATTATTATGGTGAATCTCCTAATAGAGATGAAATGTTGAATGCTTTCATAATCTTTTCTTGGATACGTGAAACATTTGAAACGTCACAAAATAAAATAATACACTCTTTAATGGGGCTTATGGATCTCCTCGGTATACATTTGAGAATGCATCAAAGAAATTTGATGAGTGGTTTGCGGCTAAGTAGCCTAAGTTACTGAAGACTTGAAGAATCAGATCAAACCTCGAAGTTTTTTTCCCAAGAATACGGAGACAAATCTTCCTATTTTCTGTGGGTCAATGGCTCTTGGTTCGGTACGTAAAAACTAGCGGTGTGGGGGTGGATCTTGTTGCTTCACCATGGTGCAATTGATATTTTAATTAATGTCGCTAGGGAAATCGATGATTTTAATTAATCGGATATATTGGCGCTGCTTGGTGAGGCATAATTGATTTTGCTTCCAGTTTTCATGTTTGCACAAAAGACCATAAGTAATATACAGTATAGGTATATTTCATGTTTTTCTTTTATAGACACTTGGCTATAGTTGTCGATACAGACATACAGTAACATGTTTAATTAGTCATAAAAATATGCCTTTTGGTGGAAAAAAAAATAAGCGTGAATAAATAAAAAATTCCTTTGAAGTAAAATAAAAAAAATAAAAGCAAGAAGAGAGTGACGTGAATGAATGAGGACATGGAGGAGGCCACGCGCAATGGAGCGGTCCACACTCTCTCCTCACCTTTATATTCACCAAATCGGATCGTCTTTCTCCTTAGTTCGTCTTCTTCTTCATCCGCTCTTCTTCATCTCTTCTCTCTTTTTAAAATTCTGACTTATATTGATAATTGAGTTTTTGTCACCATTGTTTTTCCTAAGTTTTCCTTTTGGTTTCATCTCTCCCTTAAATCGAACGTATCCTATTCATTGTGCAGAAGATTTTTAAGGTAACCCTAATAATATATCGACAAAGGGATTTGAAGAACATATTCATATATATATATATATAGCCTATACTTACACGTTACATGTTTTTTTGTTTTGTTTATTATTTGTGTTATTCGGACTTTTGCATAAGGGTTATTTGTAAATTGTAAGTATCCTGAGTTGATCTTTTGATCATATATATTTCTGTTGTCTAGTTACGTATAGTTTTCCGTGCATAGAAGATGTTTTAGTCCGTCGATCGAATGGTCAATCCTTTCATTAAAACATGCTTAACAATCAAGACCGTCGTTAATAAACGTTTTTTTTTGTCATTTTAAGTTTGGATTTGCAGCAATTAAAGAAGACAAGTCTCCAGAAGTGACGACATATATGTTCTTAATTATAGTTGAAAAAACCGCGGTGTTTTATGAATCTATATAGGGTTAGGATCGTTTCGTTGTTTTCGTTGCGTGGAAAAAGCTCCTTTCTGTATAATGTTAGGGTTATCGCTTAGTATATTAATGCTTATAACAGATACTTTTATTAATTATTTTTTTAATATAAAAGAGTTTAGAGAAAAACGCCGTTCTTGATGATCATTGCCTCCATTCACTAACACTGTACAACAAAACAGCATCATTAGTACACTAGCCATGTCCGTTTGTTCTGACCTCATCATCTCCTTGAGTTCTTCAACGTAAAACCTAAATTTCATACACGTAAATATATTTTTGTTTTTCTTTACAAATATATATATTTTTATGTATATACATATATGCAAGTTCTTGATTATAGATATATATATAAGTTCTTGATCATAAACCATATGAGTCATGAGAAATATTTGAAGATAATAAAGTTGAAATTTACAACGAAATGAGCTTGATGATTATACCCCATAGCATTTTGTCAACTATCTATCGAGTACTCTATAAATATTTTTTGTTAAAGAGTACGCTATAATTGATGGTTATATTTCTTCTAAAATTGTAATTATTTCTTCGTCGTCTTCTTATCTATCTACTTTTAGCTTCCAAATTTTGTTTTTAGCATCTACTTCTATTATAGGTCTAGTACATCGGCTTCCACTATCCCATATCTTCATTCGTTTGTGATCTTGAGGAATGATAATTGAAAATTTATGCTCTCATGAATTAATGCACGTACATACGTAAGCAAGAGTATTTTAGCACACGCATGCATATGTATATTAATGTTATGGTGTCTTTACTTTTAGTGGTGTAGAAACAATGGAGTCAATGGAATCTTGTAGCGTTCCACCAGGATTTAGGTTCCATCCCACAGACGAAGAGCTTGTCGGGTACTATCTAAGGAAGAAAGTCGCATCGCAAAAGATCGATCTCGATGTCATTAGAGACATCGATCTCTACAAAATTGAACCATGGGATCTACAAGGTTGACACCAAAAGATACTTCCATTATATATTTTAAGTTTTGTATCTCATATATCGTACCGTTGTCATCATGTTAAAATATATGTATACAGGTATATCTATGATCTTAATTATGAGCTTACATTTTATACATTACAGAGCGATGTCGAATCGGGTATGAGGAACAAAATGAATGGTACTTTTTTAGTCACAAGGACAAGAAATATCCAACGGGGACAAGGACTAATAGAGCGACCATGGCTGGGTTTTGGAAAGCCACGGGAAGAGACAAAGCTGTTTATGACAAAACAAAACTAATTGGGATGAGGAAAACGCTTGTGTTCTACAAAGGACGTGCTCCTAATGGCCAGAAATCTGATTGGATCATGCATGAATACCGGCTCGAGTCAGATGAGAACGCACCGCCGCAGGTATTGTATTGTGGTTTAACATAAATAATTTCAGTTTGATGGATCGGTCTCATTAATCAAGGTTGATCATGAATAATTTGTTCAGTTTAGCGTTCATCTTTTCACCCCTTTTTTTCATATCCTCTTTTTATACAAACTTCCATGGGGATGGTACTTGTGTTTCTACTTTAATGGGGACAAAACACTTTTGTTTTAATTAGGGCTTCTTGTTTCGTGGGCTCTTTTCTGAGACACATGGTAACTTTTAGGTGAAAGTCTAACACTTTTATGACATATGTAGAATAATACACATTCAATCAGGAAAAACAACAAGTAAAATTAAGTCTCTCCTAGACTCATATAAAATTTTAGTCTGGCGTCTATTTTTTTTGGAAGTCATTGCAGAATATACAGTTTTGTACTAACCAAAAACGAAAAAGTTCAATCCGATTTCTCTTACAAGAAGTAAAAGTTTAAAACTTGTCTCGTTCAAGTCAATTCTAAAATTTTCAATCCCTTAATTATGTATTCATCTTTAACATATATGGGTTAGCTATAATTTTTCTCTCTAAATAATACTCTATATATGCTCGTACACAATAGCGTTTATGAATTATATGTGTTCTTGTGTTTACAATATCCTAAAGTCAATAAAGTTCAAAAGTGAAACTCTAATAGATTGCATGAGTAGCGACATATACATTTTATTGTATGAGTATGTACCTATACATTTTACTAGCTTTCTTCCTTGGGGTCTCACACTTTTTAAGCATGTCCCTATGTGTACCTCAGTAAAATTAAAATGCCTTCCCTCCTTCTTTTTGTTTGCATTGGCCTTATGGATTATATGATTCTTTATCGATTGTTTGAAACATCAAAACTATAGAAAGTTTCTAATTACAAGTCATGTCATTAATTATTATTGTGTGTGTATTATAGGAAGAAGGGTGGGTGGTTTGTAGGGCATTTAAGAAAAGACCAACAGGGCAAACTAAGAACACGGAAACTTGGAGCTCAAGTTATTTCTACGATGAAGCCGTATCTAGTGGAGTTAACTCGGTTATAGACCCCATTGAGTACATATCTAATCAACAACATGACATTTTTGGAAAAGGTTTAACGTGTAAGCAAGAACTAGAAGGAATGGTTGATGGTCTAAACTATATGCAGTCGTGCCATCAATTCATTCATCTCCCACAACTCCAAAGCCCTTCTCTCCCGGTCATGAAAAGGCCATCGAGCTCGATGTCTATATCATCAATGGACAACAATAATAACTACATAACATTATTGGATGATGATACAAGCTTCAAGTCAGTATTAAGTGGAGAGAATAAGAAGAAGAAGAAACAAGCAATGATGAAAGGAGATTGGAGAGAACTAGACAAGTTTGTTGCTTCCCAACTCATGAGCCAAGAAGATCATGGAACTTCAGATTTGATGGGTGATCATATAAATCATGAAGATATGAAGATGGATTCATCGTTGTTGTTGAACAAGAGAGAAGAAGAGAACAGGTTTATTAGTGAGTTCTTGATTTTAAACACGGATTATGATACTGGGATTTGCGTATTTGATGAATGAAACTATAATATGTCATGAGATTAATTTGTTGGTCCGTTTGCCTTATAAAGTTATAATTCATATGCAGATAATAGCAGTATTAAGCCAATTAAAATATGGTTATGATGAAAAAATATGTTTTAGGGAACGCTACGTAATCTCTATAATATTATTTAAGAAGTCTATTTCAAAAAATGCTTTAAAAACTTTATTATTTACAATCTATGTCATTGAAATCTGTTTGGTTATAGATTTATGTTTATCTCTACAATAATATTGATTTGTTATTAATAATCCATAATTATTTTCCTTAATCATCTTAATTACCAAAATACTAAGATATGATAATAATTCAAACCAAGATATTAGTTACCAAAATTCTAGAAAATACATATTACTCCTAAATATATTATTATATGGAAATATATTTTTTGTTTTATATATTATTTATAACTCAAAACCTTAATAAAAAATGAAAATTTTTTTTTACCAGTTGAAAAAGTTATTATTAACTATCATTTTAAAAATTTAAAATCTCTGCAATATTAAAAAAAATTGAAAAACATAAAAATACAACTAATAAAGCAATTCTTTAGAATTACAAATTAGAATTTAATTTACAATTATAATAAAAAATACAAAATAATATTCTTCTTCGCAGAAGAAAGAATAACATTAACTGAATTAAACTGAATAATCGAATGTATATTTATACGCAAGATAATCGAAAAATCAATTCATAAAATTAATATGCGGACATTAATAAATAAACTTATAATTCACTGAAATTATATCATCATCTTATGTAATAAAATTTAATTACGACAAAAAAAAATAAATCAAACCAAATTTTTTCAAACTAAATTATAAAAAATTACCTCGCTCCGCGCAAACGCGGGTTAATTACAAATATATATTTATATTCGTGTTTGAGTGCCTAGATTAGAGTTATCGTTACCTTACGACGATATGAATTATTTACAGCTATATAGATGGTAATTAGAGGGGTTATTTATTAATAATCAAGAAAGATAAGAAATGGATTTTTTTATAAGAAAAAAGTGGGGCCAAGAGATGTCGAGCGTGCGGTGTGCACAACGGGGTCCGTTGGGCATGCTTTGTCGTCCACAAACACTTAACGAGACTTTGGGAGAAAGAGTCTTCCTTTACATAAATTTTAAACATTATTCTATGAAACATATTTGTTCTTTATTTCACTTGGGAAAGTTGCTATAGAATGAACCTTCTTGTGAATTTTAAGTTGACCCACAATCCCCATATTACTCCCATACACCTGACCTGCATGGCCATATAGTAGTATGCTTACTTATCTCTTTACACACTACAAATAATAATGGCAGAAAAGTAACCCAAAAATGGAATTATTTACAAAAAGAAAATTTACGAGTATATTATAAACGTTAGATTTGCTTCTCACTTCTCACTTCTCATGCAAAATTTTCCAACGGGAAAGATACTAGAGACCAATTTATCTAAGGATGGTGGATCTTAAATATTTTAAAGGAAAATGTATCGAAACGTTCCACCTTTGTTTTGTTCTACTAAAAAGAACGTAACTAATTAACTACGTCTAAAAATGAGTGTGATTTGGAATAATTGAGCACTTTTAATCAAGCTAATGATTTAGTCTCCTTTGATAGCTCCCAAAGACTACATTTTGTGGGGATTTTCATCAGAAAATATACGAGTAATACAAATATTCCCACAATTTAATGAAACCTATAGTCTTTGAGAGTTCTACGAATGTGGGAATATTACCACAAAATGCACCAAATCAATGAAACAATAGTACAAAAAAACTAACAAAAAATGAGTTACGGTATAATTGAGTTGTCCAAATTTTTTACTTGAAAAAAAACTTAAAAACAAAACAAAACAAAAATATCCATAAATCATAATACAGAAAGAAGACTAACTAGCCTGTTTTTGGTCTTACGGCTGAGGATCATATTATGAGTTTTGATTGTAACAAACATATAAGAAGATCGGAAGTAATACATAACAGATTACAGACTGAATTTTAACTGAAAGTTTTTGCCCAAGCGTATATAAGAGACTCGCCTCTCTCAGAAGTGGCGGGTTGAATACATAAAAGTCACCACAATAAGGTTTTTCATGAAGATGATGACCCTCTTCTTCATTGGATAAAGTTGAAATATTGCCTGGAATAAAAAAAATAAAATAAATAACACCACAGAAACATAGGTGCACAGATAAAATGTCAGTTTTCTAATGTATTAGCAAAAAAAAAAAAATTTCTTCCAAAACCTCAAAATTTTCAGGTTATGGTTCTTGTTGTTGTATCCAAGAGCATACTTGTCTCTCCATCTTCTGTCGGATTTCTTTCTTTCTGTTTTTACTTTTTATCAACCTGCTTTAGCCCAAATACTGGTTCCACAAGAAAAGCATCGAGGATGCATAACAAATACGTCATTGCAGTGAAAGACTAAAGATATCTTGACTTGGTGAAGATTTGGTGTTTTTCAGAGATGGATCAACGAACTAGTCTTCGTCGTTGCGGATTCCTCGGAGATTGGAGTTCAAGGAATAATTGGTTCAATCTTGAAATCGAGCATCATGAGCCCGATTTGTTTCATAATTGGTTCAATATATCCATTTCCACTAATATATATAGTAATATGTAAGTCTAGAGCTATTGGGTTGCTTAAATAGAATAATCTTTTACCAAAAAAACTCTTTTAGAGAGATATGTGCCGTGTATACTATATAGTATATACCTCCGTCGACTCTTTATTGTATCTTGTTACATGGGTCTGTACAAATGTTTTAGTCACGTGAAATGTTTGTCAACTGGGTATTTACTTTGTCTAAGTCGGTAGAACATGGATGCCGTCTTAGCTCAGTGGTAGAGCGCGTGACTTTTAATCCCGTGGCCGTGGGTTCGATCCCCACAGACGGCGATCTTTCAGTTTTAATTCACTTTTGAATAAAGACACTTTTTTACTGCTGGAATAAGTTCACATTCATATGATCATATCAAACAAAATAAGCGTGTATTAACATCTAACAGAAGAGAGAAAATGACGTAAACTCTATTAAGATCACCAGTTTCAGGCCGTGTATGGGCTCCAAAGTACTCAAATATTTGGGCCATTTCTTGATGATACGTAAATTGCACGCCTTCTTTTTCCATTCGATACCACACAATGTTTAAAAAACATGTAATTAGCTTGCCTGTTAGTGCTAGGTTACTCTTAGCTAGCTACTTACTCAATTTTGCTTCGTCCTTAACTTCTGGATTTGATTATTAAACAGTACTTAGTCATATAGTACATCCCTTAAACTCTAAAGAAAAGAGAAACCAAACCCAAAAAAACAGAGTCATCATCTATTTTACACACAGAGAACAACCTTATTTTGTCATATTCACACATACACACTCTTCTACTCCTTCTCGGTGATCAACTAGCGGAAGCTCTCAAGACCCTCTTCGAACCAGTAGATTTGATTGACTTAAGCTGTAGTCTCGGCTTCTTCACTTTCCTCTTCTTCTTCGTCGCCATCTCTGGCTTGCTCACAGACACAGTCTTCTTCAACTTTCTCGAAGAAGACCGAGTCTCCGTCTTCTTCTTCTTCTGCTGCTGCCTTGTTGTCCTCGGGGTGGTCTCTAAAATCTTGTATGAGGCTCTGATCTTCACGAGCTTACCTTTAGCGACACAGTTTTTAAGCTGTAGAGAAAGTGTTTTACGGAAATTCTCGGGGAGTACGGGTTTGTACTTCTCCTCTATCTTCTTTGCTATCGCGTAAGGGCTCGATCCGTTCTTCTCTTTCAGAGTTGTCAAAGCCTCTTTTATCATCTTCATCAAGAAGAGAGGCAGAAACAAAACATTACTTGACATATCAAATATGTGTGTTGACTATAGTTTGAGACCGCTTTGAAAATATTGGTAATAGATAAAGAAAGAGAGGTTTTACCTGAAAGTATGGAGGATGAGTGACGGTTTTAGGTTTTCGTGGCTTCTTTGATTTGTCTTTTGACGCCATCGGGAAGCAAGACCAAACTTGTGAAAACAGAAGATTTAGTTAGTGTGAGAAAAGATGATTGATGTTTTTGTTTGTGTTTATCTGCTTTGTTTTGGGTGCTAGCTTTTAACCAACCGTCACTATATAGCACCGAGAAATCTACACGTGGTTTTTTCGTATTGGGTATAAGTTTTGCTGGAGGATCTCTTACGTGTGCTGTGATGAATCTCGAACGTACACGTGGTGGGGTTGAATGTGTTTTTGGAAGAAGCACACATTACTACAGGCGGGTGTCGTATATATGTTTCTTGTTTTTAATAGTACTATAATTCCACCTTGGCGATCTTTGTCTACGTAGCATTTTTGGGAATGATTTTAAGCGCAATTTTGTGCTACAGAGTGTGTTTTCTGTTGGATACAAAGCCTCGATTTTGAAGCTGTTCTTGATTGATTTTAGCATTTTTCCAAACTTCATCTTAATTCATTTTTGATACCGCAAATTGTGAAGCAAATCAAACGGATTCAAAAATGGTTCAATTTGGGTTTAGAATCAAACCGATCATAACTAAACCAAATTAAACTGCGTCATGATCAGTAAAACAAAAGAAAAGTGAAATGCCTATCTCTAACACACAGGTAACTCTGACAATGTGACTTCATCTAGTATGTGACCTTTGAATTTTGAAGATAAAATCAAAAGTTTTTATAATCTGGTACCAATCATTAGTTCTAGTGTGTCCATCAATGGAAACACGATTCAAACACAGACCGAAAGTTAACCATACATAATCTTGAACCAAAAGTTATCCATACAGATTTTACTTTCTCGTTAACCACAGAAATACCTACGTTAAATTTTTCGATAAGCCGGAGTCGCTTGTCAAAAGGTTGTTGGACACGCTGGTTTTATGACATAATAATAATAATAATAATAATTTTTCTAGTATTTCATTTCCTATAAGTTATTAACTGATACGATAATACTAATTTAATATAAAAAACAGAAATACTCTATTTTTTTTTTTAAATTCCCCAAGATTCTAATGACAGATTACTTGATTCTGATTATTGTTACAAGGTTACACAAACTAGCAACTAAAACATGCATTATCATATTTTAATTCTATACTAGATTAAATTTTTTTTTAAAAACGAATATATTTTTAATTTTATTATGATCGCAATTTTATAAATAGTATATATTTATAAATATGAAAGTTACAAATGTGTTAACCGTATTACTTTTAATAATATATTATATATATTTAAATTTTATTCTATTTTAAAAGTTGATGAGATTATAATTTATTTTTTATAAAAAAAAAATATATTTGTAAAAGTTAATTTTGAAATATATCAATAGTTTAATTATAATGTAAAATATGAGGTTACAAATAATGTAAACAAATTATGACATTACATAATTTGTTTTAATTGCAAACTGAATTCATCAAAAAATTGCAAAAAAAATTGCAGTAAGTTAAGCTTATCTAATAACTCATTGACATTTTACAGAAACACATATAACAAATAACAAGATAGAAAGTATGAATCTATGCTCAATTCTGGATAAGAAAACTAGAGTACAAACTTGGAAATTTGATAGCCATCAATCATCTAAACAGAGTTAATGCACAAAACCTTAAGAAATTTCTCTAAAAAAATCACAAACACTTTCATATGAGAAGAAAGTTAAAAAAAAATACAAAGGTAAAGTCATAAACTAACAAATTAAGCTAACTAGTTGATTAAACGATACTACAATACCTATTTAATAACTCATTTACATTTAACAAAAAAAAATATCTACAAAAATCACACAACTAAAATCGATACAACAACCAAACAAACATATAATTAATATAGAAAAAAAAAGCGATAAATGAATATAAAAAAGAAGAGGATCACCTATCGATTGCTTTCTCGAAGTCTCGGATGGAGGAAACCGTGAAAATTGGTTGTGTAGAGATTCCACATTATTAATATAGGATCTAATCAAATCTTTATAAGAATCACAATGATTTCACAAAATTTGCTCAAGAATCAACAAGAAAATCGAGTTTGGTAAAGAAAGGAATATGCGATATAGTGTATACTGCATTCGGATTTCTTTGGATCACAAATCGGATATCAGATATATCCGATTAGGTTTAAATATCCAACTCACCTACCCAAAACCCGTTCGGATATTAACCACTTATAGTGGTTTGGATTTGGATTTGGATTTTGGTACGAATCCGGTTATTTCACCTACCCCTAAACGAGTACTTCTGGGTTTCGTTGCTTTCGATGAAATGCTATCATGCATACAAATAATGCACATCATCATAATATTATTATTCGAATAGTTTAGCTTTCAATTTTTTTTAAAAAAAAATCTTGAAAATCAAACAATTTTGTTACCAGTCCAAAAACATAGTCGAATTCTTATTTTATCTAAACATAAGAAAATAGATGTCACCGGTGAACTAAAGTATAGTGCACACTTCTCTAACCCATTCTATAATTCTATAAAAAATACAATAGACATTAAAATTATCTCATGATCTGAAAAAACCTGAAAAATATATATAAATTTTTTTATTCTGGTTCAATAAAAACCAATACAATTTATTTTCTCATAGTAAAAAAAACTTCTCATTGATTTGAAAGTATGTGTCATTAAATGAAAAACTTCTTCGCATTGCTGTTTAACAAGGGATCTTTTTAATTGCATTAATCCATATAAGTTAATGTCACCAGCGTTAAAATGATCAGTCTTAAATTCAATTTATCAGAATTGTTTACGATAAATATTGCAACTTTCTCCTCGTATAGTCCAACAATAAGAACAAGTCTTAATATTGTAAATATTTGTTCCATCTGAGTCACACTTCTTCTTTGGTGGAATGAATGAGTTTGAAATTTCCCCTTTAAAAAAATGAGATGAAAGTTAATTTATATTTATGTGAATGATGATAAAATTTTATTTATGTCATATCTGGTTGCCGACAAGATAATATGGACCAGGACCATTACATTCTCTTCTCTCAAACTATAATATAAAACTAAACAACCAAAAATGTTTTCTAAGAAATTATGCAAAATAGATGCAATTTTTTAATATTACATAATGGAGAAGTTCATGGTGATCTGGAAGCACATAACTTCAAAACAAACAATTAGATTATATATCACTATAAATAATAATTCTGCAAAAAAAAAAATACAGAAAAAACTACTTACACCACATGGTCGATTCTTAATCTATCATAATACTTTATTTTACGAAGCAGCTTGATTGGAATGCATGGATTTTCCAGAGTTAGAAATGCTAATGCAATTGACACATCATCATTATAAATGTTTTATATCTTTCTATCTTTTAAAAAGTTCATCCACTATATTTTTCATCAATGCATCCATGTCAATATCAATTTGAAGAATTACATCATAAAACTGACAAGAACTTCTGCAAGTAGTATATTTAATGTCTATTAAGTTAGGAATTTATATAGTTGGAAAAGATGGAAAATCAACAATTAGTTTACAACAATTAGTTTGATTAATGCATTCGGAAGAAACACATTCTTTTATCGAATTTATCTTTGATTTCATATTTACATCAACATTATGAGAATATGAAGGCACATAAGTATATAATTCACGTGTCTTTTTTTCAGGACCGTTAAGAGAAACCTAAGAATTGGAAAAAAAAAAAAATTCATGTATAAAAGCCTTTTGTTTACAACACTTTTGTTTACAACAAAAGCAACATATAAAAGAATTAAAGAAAAAAATACTTCTTATCTAAATCCTATGTTTCATAGTGATCCGTTTGTGTTTTATATATATTTTCCTACATTTTATGTAACTATACCATAAAATATTTTATGTTTTATGTATATTTTTCTATGTTTGGTGTAATTATACTAAATGTGATATGCTTTATGATAATTAAGTTAACTTGAACATAGTTTACTGTTTAGCAATATAAATAAAAAGATGTAAATGAGAATATAACTTCACATATGCATTTCCAAAATATTTGTATTCTAACTTCATTGGACACGCATTATAATTCGGAGTAACTTTTGTACAGAAAACATGTGGTTTACAAAATTTAATCTAAATGAATAATAATTTTTATTAACTAACATTTTGAAAAGAAAAAAGATTTGCTCACCTTCCCAATTGTTATCATTTGATAATGTAGCTCATACCTCTAAAAATAAAAGCATAAAATAAGTAATACATGTTCATATGGTACCAATTAGTTTGATAAAAAAAAGAAATTAAAAAGTTACAAAGTATCTTGAGAAAGTTTACATAATTTTGGCTAGAGGTATTTTGAATTGAATTCATTGGAAGATAATTAAATGAAAAAAGAAAGTTAAACTAGTGGCTAATAAAGTAATAAATAATTTTTAAAAAAATATATTGAAAATACTTAACTGAAATAGTCGATGCATTTTAACTCCATCAGGGAAAGATTCAAGAGTAATCCAACCAAATCGAAGTGCTATATATCCAACATTTGTGCCAACCTATACACATCTAAAATTTTGGTTATGAAAAGATAACAAATAAATATCAAATAAAAAATAAAAAATTTTACCAAAAAAAACATATCAAAAAAAAAAAATTGTAATAATTCTATTTCATACTGGAAAAAAAAAAATTTTGATTTGGTGGTTCAATCCCTTCAGACCCACCAAACATCTCCGAGACTACTTCACCAGCAATAGCAGTCTTTCCCAGACCATCATCTCCAACAAACCCTTCACCAGATATACCACAATCACCAAACCAGACAGCTAAAAGCAAACTAAAACCAACCACAATCGTAGGAATCACAGTTGCAGATATAGCTGGGTCTAAAGCTATCATAGCCATGTTCATCCTCTACCTATACCAGCTCAAGAAACGCAGAAGCTACCAAGAATACAGCACTTTCAAAGTCTTGAAAGACTCGTCTTGAGAAGAACGATAGTTTCTCCGTCAAGAAACAGAGCGTATTCGCAACGGATGTCACCAAGTCTCCAGCTACTAAACCGGGATGGAGCTCGTTCATAACCGGAAGGTACGACGAGACATCGTCTTCATCATCAGACTGCCACACGGTCTCAAAACAACTGTCAAAAATATTGTCCAAAAGCCACAGAAAGTAAAAGATGACTCCTATGCAAACATCAACAATATATATAAGCATTACGTTCATAACATTTTTGAAGTTAACAGAGCATGCAGTTAACAAAGAAAAGTCTATTTGCATAATAAAGGAAAAATATACATGCGGTTTCAGAAAATTTGTTAGTTATGGTGGAGAAATGAGAACAAAGGTTGAAAGAACTGTTACGTTTAAAGTTGTTTGAACCAATAGATGAGAAAAGGAGGTCAAATAAACAAGATTTGGTATTTATCATGACAAACTGATGAAGATAGATATTTGCAATTCTATATTGTTTACGAGTAGTGCACAACCTTGTGTAATCAGAGAGACTAATCTATTAGCCATCACCACTTTGCTATCGCGTAAGGGCTGGAATCCTATCTTCTCTTTCATACTCATCCAAGCCTCTTTTATCATCTTCATCAAGAAGAGAGGCAAAAAAAAAAAAACAAATAATTTGACAGATCAAAACATGTGCTTGCTTGTGTTCGGTGCCTAATGTTGCTTAAGCAATTTCGTGTTAGGACTTACTTTTGCTGCTGGATACAAAGCCTCGATTTTGAAGCCGTTCTTTTTTGGTATTTTTCCTATTTTCATCCTGGTACTTTTTGATGCCGCAAATTGTGAAACAAATCAAACGAATTAAAAAAATGGCTCAACTAAACCAAATGCATTGTTAATCCGCGACATGACAAACAAAGCTAGAGAAAAGCTAGATCTGTAACTCGTAGACACATGTAATTTTGATAATGTGACTTCATCTAGCATGTGACCTTTGAACTTTGAAGATGAAATAAAAAAGAATTATAATTTGGTACTTATTTTTTTGACGTTTTTCGCTATTAAAATACAAGTTAAATACTGATAAGTGAAACACCAAACAGAAATTAAACCATGTAATTCGTATACGGCCACCTAAATAAAAAGCAAAAACAAAAAAGCCAGAACCAAAAATCTTATAATACAATCCCAAGTGTAACAGTGTCAATTCAATTTGTATGGTTCGAAAACGTACGGGGGTAGAGAACCAATCGTTAACCTTTAATGCAGTTCTAGTGTCCTTCAATGGAAACACGATACAAACACAGACCGAAAGCTAATTAAAAAAAAAACACTTACACTGATGGAAAACATGAAGCAAATGAAGTGAATTAGGGGAACACAACAATGCAGAATAATAATGAACACTAAAGAATAGGAATATGCTATTATCACACAAAATTTGTTCACACAAGGCCAGCATAGCATAGGTTTAGCAGCTAGTCATTGATCCTGGCTTCAACGCTTTACTCGATCCCAACCCTTTTTTGTTTATTATACAGCAATCGGTGTATCCTGCAGAAGCCAACTTATAAATCAGTTTCTGCTTTTGTGCCACACAAAAGGAATACTGAAGTCTAAAACTATCGTGTTCCATCCCTCACATTCCGTATAAACTCAAAACTACAACTAGTTCCTGTACTAAGTACCAGTTTTGCTTCTTGTGTTCAGATATTACTAATGTGAATTGTGTGTTTGTGAAGACTCACCTTGGAAGCTATATTCGAGACGGCTAGATTGAACTTCTCTTTGGTTTTCGAGCCAGCCATCTGACCTACTCTCGCAACTTTGCTGAAAGCGCCACTAAACCAAGCAGCTCCAGCAGTCACGTACCTGTTCGGAAGCAGAATCCAAAACCAAGAAAACATCAGCTAAAAACTCATTTTACCTCAATTCTCAACAAGAACCAAAACATAGCAGTGATTAACAAAATGACCTGCTTGATTTAACAGCTGAACCAGTATCATTTAACTTCTTTTCAGCAGCAAACAAAGCCGCCATGGTTTTATCTGAAACCTGAAGCCTTTGATCAACAGATTTTACTTTCTCGTTAACCGCAGAAATACCAACATTAAACTTCTCCGTGAGCCGAACTCTCTTATCAAAAGACGAAACTTTGGCAGAAGCATTGGCTCTTAACTGGTGCAACTCATCAAAGGCCTTAGCTTTATTCACTGCATCTTGTCCAAGAGCAGACCCTTTCGCCAATACAGTAGCCATCACATCCTGCGCTTTGCTAACGTACGCTCTACCATTCCCATCCGCGTTCTGCAAAACAGAAGTGTATCATCCCACAAAGTTAGTAACTTCTTCAAGATTAAACAGACTCTCTAACATCATAACATCAAAGACATTGAGGAAGTGTTAAAGAAGGACATTAACCTGGCGTGGTGTTGATGCTGGAGGCATGGCGTTCTCTACGGCTCTTACTTGCTGCAAGAACAGAAACATAAGACTATCACTCACAGCACACAAACTTGAGGGGCCAATAAAGTTTGAACTCGGGAGTAAACAAAACACAAAACCTGCATCTCACGCCTAGGAACATAGTTTTCAGCTGGAGTTATTGTAACAATCTTGTCTACAATTGTGGCACCCTGCTTGACAAGAAACCATTAAGTTTCCTCCAGATACAAAAGCTTCTACACAATACTCAAAAGTAACAGTCTTTACACATAACCAAAGCGATTACATACCGATAATAAGAGGGCGATTTCAAGGGCTTTAGCATCAGTAAACGTAACGAAAGCAATTCTTGAGTTCCCATCTTCGCTGCACTCCAAAAAGGTTTCAACTTTATTTAAAGAAACCTTCCAAGAAAGTTAAGCAAAGGTAAAGAAGAACAAGGAAGAAGAAGGGGAAGTTTACTTGAGAATCTCGATGTGGTCTATGTCACCTGAAAAGGAGAAGAACTCGTGAATCTCCCTCTCAGTCGCTAGATCTGACACATTCTTCACTTGTACACTTCTTGTCTGCATCTTCAACAAAGTTCCAAGTGAATAAAAGAATATCAAGAATCGGTTTGACACAAGAAAGAATCAAACTTTGTTTTGGGTTTTATGCAGAGAAGGAATGAATCATCATCACCTGCATTGTCGGCGGCGGAAGAATGCGGAGAGAATATGATTTTTTTTGCGGAAGAGAGAAGGAAAAGATTTGAACAGCACAGACGTCGCTTTCTCCTCCAGCTAAGCTTCTTATTATTATTATCTCTGTCTTAATGTTATTATTTTTATATCAAAGAAAATCATTTTAAATATGTCACAAAACTATTTAAATTAAATATGAAGAGGGAAAAAAGAGTGTTTTTGACTATGTAGTAATAATTTAATACAAGTCGCTGTCGAAACAGGAATGTGTTATTATGGAAGTTGATAAGAAGAAATTGAGATACAAATATCTGGTTTTATTATATGTTTTTGGTTTGTCTCAAATTTCATATTAAAGGATGCAGAATCAAAGCCACAGTAGCAAAAGCTTAAATCTTATTATTCTTCTTCATCTTCTATGTTTATCTTTGGTCAAGAAGAGAAGGAAAAAAAACAAAAAGCAAGCTGGCAATTTTTGATACATGATAGGATTTTTGAAGGAGATCAGAATTAAGCTGTTCTCTTAATGATATGGACTCCACTGTCTGTGTCCACAATGTCGCTTATGTCTCCGACCTTGAGTGCGTAAGTTGCTTCCTCAAACGGTTTCTGCATTTGACCTCTACCAAATGGACCTGAAACACATTGGTACAATTCATCAACATGAGCACTTTCAGCATAAAGATCCATGAGCACTAAATTAGAGAGGTGATGATGATTCTAAGCAGATATTAGTAAGATTCATCAAGGTAGAAACTTCAAATTCTAATTGTGAGATGGTCTAAGCATACATTAGTGAGATTTTTAATGCACCAACTAGATTCATTAACAAAGAAACTTTTAAATTGTTAACATTGGCGATGATCTAAGCAGACTTTTTAGTAAGATTAATGAGCACGAGCACCGAATATAGACAAATCAAGGAAGAAACTTTTAGATTCTACCACAGGTGAAGATAATCTAAGTAGTCAACATCAGTAAGATTTATGAGCACCAATTTCTAGATTGATCACGGAAAAAACTACATACTCTAAGTCTAAACATTAATGATGATCCAAGTAGACAGTAGCAATATTCATGAGCACCAATAATAGATTTATTAAGGAAGAAAAGCAGCCGTTAGTAAGCTTCAAACTTCATACTCTAGAGAATAGTGATGGTCTTAAGTTATTATTAAGGAAGAAACTTTTAGATTTAACCACAGGTGATGATCTAAGTAGTCATCATCAGTAAGATTTACGAACACCAATTCTAGATTGCTCCAAGGAAAAAACTTCATACTCTAAACACTACTGATGATCCAAGTACATCAGTAATAAGATTCATGAGCACCAATAACAGGTTTTTAAAGGAAGAAACTTTACACTCTTAACATCGATTATGAAAAAAAACTTTAAACTTGATACGCTAAACACTAGTGATGATCTTAAATTTAATGAAGGACGAAACTTTTAGATTGTACCACAGAAAAAGATCAAAGTAGTCATCAACAGTAAGATTTACGAACACAAATTCTAGATTGATCCAAGGAAAAAAAAAACATTATACTCTAAACATTAGTGATGATCCAATCTAAACACTAGTGATGATCCAAGTAGATCAGTAATAAGATTCATGAAAAATACAGACGTTAATAACCTTTATGACCACTAAAGATACATCAAGCAAGTTACTCTATATACTCTAAACACTAGTGATGATCTTAACACTACACAGAGATCAATATTGATTCATCCTGCAAACATCCTGACTAATTTGATCTCCTCAAAATCATCTCAATTGCCCCAGGATTCATCAGTATGAGCAACTTCACTACACAGAGATCAAGCAGAACCCAATTTCAAACATCCTTGCCAACAGCTGTTTGAGACTATCCTATACACTTGATATGACTAAAAAGTACATTCATCTTAGACCTAAACTCACTGATCTTTCAGTCCACAACTGAACATCGCAAGTAACCAATGAACTAGTAAGAGAATTTTTGAGAAGAGAAACAAACCTAGATCGCCGCCGCGTTTGGCAGAGCTACAGTCAGAGACACGAGTGGCCACATCCTCAAAGTTAGCTTTGCCAGTGACGATGTCTTCACGGATGGACTTAAGCTGCTCGACGGCTGCTTCTCTGGTAGTAGTCATAATGATCTTACCTTCTGGGTCCTTCCACGAAGCCTTCCTACGAGATCCTTGATGCTTAATGAGAATGTGCGAAGCCTTAACTTGGTCTCTCGACGCCATCTTGCTCTTCTTACGGTGGTGCTTGTTGCTGTGGTGGTGGTGATGATCGTCTTTTTTCTCCTTTGATGATTTCTCCGACGATCGATCTATCGAAGAGACCGAATCTTGCTTCCTTTTCCGATCTGAATCTATCTTCGAAGATTGAGAGATATCTGACAGAAAAGTTAAGTGTTTGCGGCTCTCTTTACTTTGAGTTGTGTCTTTTATATGACAACAAGTACGTAATGGTATTGTGGGCTTTCGTGTTCGGTTTGATTCGGTTTGGATTATTTGCTTTAGGGTTTTTCACTTTTTTTTTTTTAATTTTAGAAAATAAAATTTTATATCAATTCGAGAATTATGCAAGGGTTAGAGTTAGGAGGTTTAATGGGAGTTGGATTTTTTTTAAAAATTAAATATTTTAGATTTTATTATTATTGGTTTATATATTTTAATATTTATATTCTTACTAAAATTTAATGTTATTAGTTTGATGATTTTTTAATTTCACACAAAATTTATGGTTATTCAAAAAATTTGGTTTTTAAAGATCTATAATTCTATTAAAATCTACTGTTAGTAAAAGTTGGATTTTAAAGAATTTAAGTCATTAAATAAGATTTTGAGAATATTGTATATATTCCTAAGATTTTTAGGATCATAATTATAAATTATTTTTACAGATTTTCTAAATATATACAACTCTCTATAACTCTTTCAAAATTTAGCAAATCTCTCAATTCTTAAAATCAACAAACTCTTTATAAATCCAACTCCCACTAAGAGCCTCATTTGACCCAAAAAAAATATTTATAAGAGGATCATACTCAGAATTAAATTTATAAAGAGTTTATTGATTTTAAGAATTGAGAAATTTGTTAAATTTGGAAAGAGTTGTAAACAATTGTGTATATATAAAAAACCTCTAAATTAATTTATAATAATGAGTTTACAAATCTTAGGGATATATATAATATTCTCAATTGTTTGTGCTAATGACTTAAATTGTTTAATTCAACTTCCAATAAAACTAGATTTTTAATAGAACCATATAATATTTAAACACCAGACTTTTTGAATAAAAATAAATTTTATGTAAAATTAAGAAATCATCAAACCAATAACACTAAATTTTAATAAAAATGTTAAAATTTATAAACCAATAACAATAGAATTTGAAAATTCTAAAATTAATTAAAACTCCAAGTCCCATTAAACATATTTGAGAAATCAGTTTTCTATGTATTATTCTCATGTTAATTCTAATCAAAATGGACTGTAAAGATATTTTTAATAAATTCTAATTGTTATATTTGAATGTTATTACAAAAACTTTTTAACTTATTTATTTTAATAATCATTTTCCAAATAACCTTAATGAAAAGAAATAACTTTAAAATATGTAAAAAATTGTATATATATAAAAACCGAATTCCAATAAATAAAAGTCTTATTTAAATTATAATAAAATAATTTTGAAATATAAAAATATTTTATTATATATATAAAAACGTTAATTCCAAAAAAAAAAATATTTTAAAACTCATAATACAAAAATAAATGGATATTTTTAAAAAAATTAATCTGATTTTGTCCTAGTTATGATAAATAAATTAAAAAGATTTGGTTCAATTAAAATAATTGTTGTAATCCAATATCCCATAAAAATAAAAACCGGACTAATCCAAACTTTTACACATGAAATCACAGATTTAATTAAGATAACAACATAAATTTAAAATAATATTTTATTTATTTTTTATATGTATAAATTACATTAAAAATTAGAATTATAAACAAATAAAAATGAATATTAACCAATTATTCATGTTTATTATTTTGTAAATATACATATCCGTATATGAGTTTTCAAAATATTACTGATTTGGTTAGTTTCTACAACTCCAAATTGGTTTATACTTAGGTTTTTTAATTTTTCTTTTATTCTAAAACAACATAAATCAAATTAGATAATTTTTTTATAAAAATAGATTTATAAATGTAAGATAATGAACTGACCTAACTTTATCCTAAATAGAATCAAAATAATTCTGGTTTAATTTGGATGAATATATGTTTCTAATAAATTCAAAAAATGAATAACGGAATCGATTTAAATTTTATACCGAAATTATAGATTTGATTAAGATAATAGTCTAAAATTATTTAAAATGATCTTCCATTTATGTATATACATATAATTGATAAAATGACTAAAAACTTATAGTTAAATATATAAAAGTGAAATATTAACCAATAATTATAATTTATTTATTTTGTAAATATATATATTCTTGCATGAATACAGAATCATCTAGTACAGACTCTATATAGTAAAAATAAATTTTGTAGTGAATTTTTATAAACTTATCAAACAATTAATCTTATAGAGAATTGTTTGTTAGATAATGTGGTTGCTGCAATATTTTTTATGAATATGCAACAACAACGTGTTTTAAAGTTTTTTTATACAAAAAAAAAACAAAAAACAAAATTGAATACACTCCTCTAAGATGTGAGTTATCAATATATAAATCCTAATTTTATAAGATTTTAATTGTTTTTGAAATGTGAAATCAAACGACGTAGTTTAATTTATAAAAGAAGAAAGTAGTGCGTTTTGAAATCTGTTACTAATTTAATGGGTACAACATTTAAGATTTAATTTGCATTAAATTGAAAATTTGAATTTCAGTTAACACCTTAACTTTTACTAGTTGTTGATTGTTACGTGAAACAAAGATCCCTTAAATTCTTATTCTCTTTTTCTAGTTACCCCCATAATTTTTTTTGTGGAATATGACAGCAACATGCATGGGGAGTACACAAACCATAAAAAAAACCCTGTTCTTTACAAAAAGAGGTGCAGATTCTATCCCCTCCGTAAAAGCATGCTTCTGTTCCAGTAAAACACTCGATATCCTTCTGATTTATGCCATAATCTATTTATTAATAAAATGCATTAAAATCAATATGTATATATTAAAAAAAGAAGAAGAAGAAGAAATCATGTGTATAAACATAAAAAGAGGTATTTAACATTTTACCAAAAAAAAAAAAAAAAACATAAAAAGAGGTATAAGAATAAACCAGTACTTGGAGAATTAGCCGTTGTCGTACTACAGTTAACAGAAAATATGATGAAGAGGACACTAAAAATAAATGTGATTAAAATTTTCATGATTTTTTAATTTTTATTGTTTTATAAATTTTATTTGTTTAGATGATATATATTGTAATACAAACATACACAAAAGGTAGATTTTCTGGTCAAAGATGACAAAAAAAAATATAGTTTATCGTCAAATGAAAAAGATTTCTTACCTAACTAAATAACTTATGTTTGAATTTCGATAAGATAGTATTTATTCTTTTGTGCATGGTTAAATATGTAATTTTTATAATATATTTTGCTAAAAAAATCAAATATGATATGCTTGAATTGTTGTAACTTGAGAAATATTACTTGCTGTTCTCTCCACTCCACAAAAATGTTGTTCAAGACTTACTTTTGATCTCAAAAAGCATTTTGTTTGAGTATTTATGATTTATGATTTATTATTATATATTAGTTAATTTGTATTGTATTCAAGATGAACGTATTTTTAACCATTTCTTAAAATGTAGACACGTTCCAATATGTTAGTATCAATGAAGCAGATTATAGCAACCATGGATACGAATTGAGTCCAAATCTTATTAATGTTTTTCTTTATAATGTCTAATTAGTAAAATGATTAATCTACCAAAATAGAAGCATATATGATAATAATCAATTGGTAAAGGATACCATAATAATGTAATAATGACACAATGAAAAGTCTAAATAATCTGTTTACAAGGAAACAAAAAATGCTTATTCTATGTGAAAGATATCAAAGAAACAGAAAGACACAAACACGCAACATTCACCACTTGAGAGGCAAGAGCAAGACAAACATTGCTGCGATAAGTATTAAAACCAATACTCCGGGCCAAAGAATGAACCAAAACTTACATGTTTCGATATTATCAATCGAAACCAAGACGAAAAGAATCAGGCGACAATCAATCACTCATTAGATGTCTCTCAAGACAGGCCAACCTTTTCTAATGATCTCGTTTACTCTAGAGTCAATTTGTTTCTGGACTCTTGGTGGGCAAAGCTCGGCTGCATAACCGTTCAGCTTCGTGGCTAGAGGTGATCTCTCGAGGTCTTCTTCTACCATGTTTCCTATTAGCTGAAGAAGGAACGGATGCTGCTTCAGCTCAAACTTCTGCAGATTCAATCAAAGTTCAGAGAACTCAATTGGATTAACAAACAGCTTTGACAGAAATAGGAAGAAGTACAAAGACTTCAAAAAGTTGAAACCTGATGGTCAGGCTCAGCGCGATAAAACGTTCCAAGCTGTTGAATCTGAGTGGTTACGATACTGCTTCTTGATTTAAGCTGTTCTCTTTCTTTACTAGTAGAAGCCAACCTCAACTCTTCTGTAGAATTAGTGAAAATACAGGATCTGCTCAAAAAGATTCGGATCTTTTTAGTTTAAACTCAAAAAGATTTTACACCAACAGCTATAAGTGCGTACACGTAACTTCTTCTCATTACCTGTATTGATTACCGACATCAGGACCTTGTCCAAACACTTGTCTTGAATCATGACTAGACCAAAACACATCTAAGAGCTGACGATAACCAATCATCCTCGGATCATACTCAACCTGAACCAACAACACAGAACCTAAAAGGATCAGTATAACTAATAACCACCTCATCAAACAGCTGTCTCTTTAATGATTATTACAAATCTAAACTTGAATCATGACTAGACAAGAACACATCACCAACAACACAGAACCTAAAAGGATCAGTGTAACTAATTAACCACCTCATGAAACAGCTGTTTCTCGTCAATCACATATACACAAAGATCACACACATTACCAAACCCAATGTTATGTTCGTCTACCACTAACTTGTCTAATCCAAAACGAATCAATTTCACTAAAATGTCAAAGGAGAAGCAAAACCTGAACAGACTCGGCGTGATCACCTAACTTCCTATACTCCGGATTCGCTTTCACGCCGCCGGCGTAACCGGCGGTTGTACGTACGACGCCGTTGATACAACCGAAGGCTGCTTCCGATCGCCAGAAGCTTCCGAGAGCGAAAACAGCAGATCTCAAAGGACGATCTGGAGAATCAACGACGGGTTCCGAGATCTGATTTGATATTCTGATGCATATCGCTTTGTCGAGCAGAGAGATGGTGAAGAAGAAGAAGAGGAAGAAGGAGAAAAGGTTTGTCTTGTTGGATAAAGCCATTTTACAGATTTATTCCGTCTTTCTTCTCTAATCTCTCTCTATTGACGACACTTAGCCGCTTCGAACCAGGGGGAACGAATCTCTCCACATGAATGATGAAACCTTCGTTTGAGTCGTCCAAAAGTCACTCCTGGCTCCCACCTCCCATTAAAGCTAATTAGCCATGGACAGCTAAAGTCTTCGAGTCCCTCTCAGTGATTCGGAAGGTTCGTTATGTGATTTCATTTGCGGTTCGGTTTGGTTGTACCGGTTTAATCAAATCGAAACTAAAAGTGGTCGGACCGATATAAATAAATTAAAAATTTGTGTGTTATTTCTCCTCACGCGCAGGTAAAGCGCGTACAGCTCAGGTAGTCGCGCTAGGATTAATTGGATAGGGATAAGCGTTCTGTTTGTATGATAAAGAACATAACATTTTGTTATGAGTGTACACTGGGGAGTTTACATGGTTTGATGCTAATGTAGAAATATAAGATCCGAAGAGAGTAAAGGGTTTAGAAAGATTACCTAAGTTTGCCAGTTATAGTGCTGTTAAATTGGTGGACTATGGTGCTAAGATGGTGATTCTGTGGGACAAGTAAGTATGTGCTTGCAAGTGGGTGTAAGGAGAAGATGCTGAGTGGAAAAGTTGAGTGGTTCTATGCTGTGCTTACGGTTCCTAAGTCTTATAAATACGTCTGTGTTAGTGCTGCTACTGTTTGATGGATAACTTATGAGACAGGTTTGAACGTCATGAATCTTTTCGTGGTTCCAGGTTTTATATTCCTTACTTTTGTGACAAGTTTCTTTGATCTCAAACTCTTTATGCAATTGTTTTGACTGACAGAAGTGGGTATTGTGGTTTTTGGTTTGAATTTACCTCTCCGTGTGGTTTTGTTCAGTTATGCTCATGTATTGTAGCGAACCAACAAAGAAATTGCCACTGAAACAACATGAAACCTTGTTGAGCGGCACAAACTTCACTTAAGAGCTAAACTTCTATTAACTCACATTAAAGTTTCAAATTACAAAATTGATTTCATTTTAGTCAACATGTTTTAGTTTTAGTTAGAAATCAGTAATACACGTGCTTTGACAACTCTCTCAACGGTAGACAAAACAGGTCATATCTTGGAATTTGCCTAATTTGATGTATAATGTCAACCTAAGACCAAGAAAAGGATACAAACTACAGAATCTGAGCACAAATCTATAGATGGATATGTGGAAAACATCCATTACAATTGCAAAAGAGATGGAAGAAAGTTCTCTGAAAAAGTAAATTCTTCCATTGTTGCTTTCGAAGGAAGAACAACTTTTGAAGTTTCCATATATATTTTTTTGCTCAGGCAATGAAATATCAACCCAAGTTCTCAAATTAACAAAAGGGAAATCTTACTTTTTACTTTGGTAAGAAAACCAAAGAGGCTATTTCAAAAGTCCCACATCGGTAATGTACAGAAAGTTGGTTATAAGCTTCGCACTATATAAACGAAGTCGAGTCTTACTTACAAATCATACCTTTCTCGGCCTTTTGGCTAAGATCAAGTGTAGTATCTGTTCTTATCAGTTTAATATCTGATATGTGGTCCATCGGACCACACGGTATTAACTCTATTTTTTAAGGGAGAAGGCCCACCAAGATAGCTTGCTATCTGGGCATTCACGAGTCTCCCATGCGTTGCACTACTGCACGGGCTGGCTCAACCCACCAACACAATAGTTCAACTTTTACGCTAACCACTGTTTTCTGGTCTTCGTGGTAAGTAAAGGTTGGTTAATGAGTTCCAGTGACCGCTAACATACGTCAAGTCCATGCATGAAGGTAAGTCAAAGCGTTTGCGTATCCTCCCCATATTTCTCGGATTAGACGCAACTAGTGGACCAAGAGTTAAAATCTTTGCATACTCAAAAACAAAGATCCATTGATGCAAACAACATCCCTTTCTTTGCTAATATTTGAGTAGTTCTTGATTTAAGCTGCTCGATTTCTTTGCTAGTAGAAGCCAACCTCAACTCTTCTTTAGAATTAGTGAAAATACAGGATCTGCTCAAAATGATTCGGACTTTAGTTTCGTGCTAACAACAAAAGATTAGACAACTCAACACCTAGTGTTGAGTTTCCTGCCTTGAGCATTGGCTTCTGATCCGTTCTTCCATTACCAGAAAACTTGGCCAATCATGGCCCTGCATCCACTCGGAAACATCAATGCTCTAACGTTATGTGCATATCAGTCTTTGTTGAGACCCTACAGACTGAATTTTAGTAAGTACGTAACACCAACACCAGAGGTGCAGTTTTTACAAATGCCAAGATATGAGCTTGTGAGGGAAGTGTGGCCTATGTAAGTGATTATAAATCAAATGTTCAGCTTCTTAGAAAAGCTCTTGCCACCATTCGTTACTACTGCAACAAACTAAGTCTTCTCGAAATCTCGCACTATGAACTATTGAACCTGAAGGAAACATAAGAACCAGCTCAGATTGTACGAGGAAAGTAATATAATTACCATATTCTATCAGAAAATTTTGACGAATTTTTGACGTTTCCATCTCTTTTCGCTCAGGCGAATATATTTCCACCATATTTATAACCTCCATAAAATAAGATCCTCCTCAAAGTTTCTTCTTCTTCTGCAATTGCAAAGTTCCTTGATTATTGTTTTGGTTGAAGAAAAAAGATTGCGTTAATAAAACTAAGACTAAAGAGGCTATTTCAAAAGTCCCACACCGGTAACGTAAAGAAAGTTGGTCATAAGCTTGGCAATATAAAAAGGAAGCTGAGTCTTACCTGCAAATCATACCTTTCTCGGCCTTTTGGCTAAGATCAAGTGTAGTATCTGTTCTTATCAGTTTAATATCTGATATGTGAGCCATCGGCTCACACGATATTAACTCTATTTTTTTAGGGAGGAGGTCCATCAAGATAGCTTGCTATCTGGGCTTCCACGAGTCTCCCATGCGTTGCACTACTGCACGGGTTTGGCTCATCCCACCAAATCAATAGTTCAATTTTTACTTTTTAACTAATTTTTTGGCCAATGTGGAGAAGTAAAACAAGATAATGCATATAGTAATCTAAAAAAACGCTTTAACCGGCCAGCGAAGCCGCTTACATTGCTCACATCTCTACTTAATATCTGAAATTATAAATTCTGCGTACCTAAACTTCCTCAGTATCTTAGAAACATAATGGTGAAACTCGAAACTAGCATCATCATGAGGCTTGATATTAAGCTAAATGGTTTTTTACTTCAGGTTCTTGTATCTTAATTTCGAGTAATCTTTTATAACATTAATGTGGAAGCGAAGCTCATAAGAAGCTTGGTGGGGTACTGAAGAACATCTCCTTTTACAGACTCATGAGGCAGATTTAGGATTTCTGGTAAACGGCAAAGTCATAATTTATTGCAGAGATAAATGTTTTTTCAATTTGTTGGCACATTAGATACTTCAGAAATCAAATCTGAAGAAGCCATCCGAACTACTGAGCAAGAAAAAAGAGGAATGATGGTACTGACTCTAGTGATTTGCTAAAGAAAACTTCACCAGTAAAGGAGGCAGCGATGTCAATGAGACTAAAGAGGTAAGAAAGTTTAGAAATATGTGAATTTGTTATTCTTTAGAATGGAGCTGGCAATTATATGCGTTCTGTGTTACTTGAGCATATTTTGATCATTGCTAGGAATTTTTGGTCACAACAACGGAGAAACAAGTTGCAAAGATGTTCGTGTGTGTAATAGAAACTGAGGTTTATATTGCTTATTTTGTGACAAGTCTCTTTGATCTCAAACTCCTTTTGCAACTGCTTTGGTGAATGAATCTTAATCGACACAAGCATGTAATGTTTGGTTTTTTGGTTCTGAAAATACGTTTATATGTTAGTATGATGAATGAGTTACAATGTAAACATATGCAGTAACTTGAAGACGACTTAGCTTGCATTGTGACCGCTTCTGAGAAAATGTCTTGGAATACGATTTTGTTTGTGTTGCATTGAAGCCTACGGTTCTCTTTATGCTCACGAAAAAATGGTGTAATGATCAAGTTGCAGAAAATAATTGGGTTTTGTTAAGCTTATGTTCATATATTTGCAGCGAACCTAGCTAACATAGTAACATTACTGGTTAGTAACATACACCAACTCATAGTGTCGTTGTTACAGAATACCAAGATCTGAGCTCTTTAGGGACGTGTGGTCTATGTAAGAGAAGCTCTTGTTACAATTCATTTACTAACTGAAACAAATTAAGTCTTGTCGAAATTTCGCACCATGAACCTGAAGGAAACATAAGAACCAGCTCAGATTTCTAAAGTCCCACATCGGCAAGCTAAAGAAAGTTGGTTATAAGCTTCGCACTATATAAACGAAGCCGAGTCTAACTTCCAAATCATACCTTTCTCGGCCTTTTGGCTAAGATCAAGTGTAGTATCTGTTCTTATCAGTTTAATATCTGATATGTGGTCCATCGGACCACACGATATTAACTCTATTTTTCAAGGGAGGAAGCCCGCCAAGATAGCTTGCTATCTGGGCTTCCACGAGTCTCCCATGCGCTGCACTACTGCACGGGCTGGCTCAACCCACCAACACAATAGTTCAACTTTTACTCTAACCACTGTTTTTTTGGTCTTCGTTGTATATAATTGTTGGTTAATGAGTTTCACTGACCGGTAACATACGTCAAGTCCATGTGTGAAGGTAAGTCAAAGCGTTTGCGACCTCTCTTGCAATTTTTATCCTCGTCAAGTCCATGTGTGAAGGTAAGTCAAAGCGTTTGCAACCTCTCTTGCAATTTTTATCATCCCCATATTTCTCGGATTAGACGCAACTAGTGGACCAAGAGTTATAATCTCTGCATACTTTAAGACAGGAGGAAGTGAAATCAAGACAACATCCCAACAACTTTAACAAGATCCAGAGAGAAGTATGATTGAACTCAATGCAACATCCCTTTCTTTGCTAAAATTTGAGTAGTTACGATACTGCTTCTAGATTTAAGCTTCTCCCTTTCTTTGCTAGTTCGGATCTTTAGTTTTGTGCTAACAACAAAAGATTAGATAACTAAAGATTTACCCCCAACAGCTAGTGTGGATATTTCTGCCTTAAGCATCGGCTTCTGATCCCTTCTTCCACCACAAGCAACTTGGCCAATCATGGCCCTGCAACCACTCGGATACACGAATGCTACAAAGATGTGTTCGTATCAGTCTTTGTTGAGACTTTCAGTAAGTAACATCAACTCCACGGGTGAAGTGGTTACAAATGACAAGATATGAGCTTGTTAGGGAAGTGTGGCCTATGTAAGTGATTATAAATCAAATGTTCAGCTTCTTAGAAAAGCTCTTGCCACCATTCGTTTACTACCGAGACAAACTAAGTCTTGTAGAAATCTCGTACCATGAACCTGAAGGAAATATAAGAAGCAGCTCATGAGAATATTACAAGCCTGTGTTCTTGATAAAATCAATGGATCAGCACCAATTCGCTCAAGAACTTTTGAAGTTTCCATCTTTTTCGAGCCACTCAAGCTGTCTAATTGAATACTCTTTTTTCCTTTTTGCAATATAAACTCCATAAGATCTGATTCTCCTGTGTGTTCATCTTCTGGGCTTTCAAAATTCCGTTAGTGTACTGTTTGGTCGAAGAAGAAAGATGGGTTAATAAAAAGTTAAAAACTAAAAGACTAAAGAGGGTATTTCAAAAGTCCCACATCGGTAAGGTAATGAATTTTGGTCATAAGTTTGTCACTATAAAAAGGAAGCCGAGTTTTACTTACAATTCATACCTTTCTCGGCCTTTTGGCTAAGATCAAGTGTAGTATCTGTTCTTATCAGTTTAATATCTGATATGTGGGCCATCGGCCCACACGATATTAACTCTATTTTTTGAGGGAGGAGGCCCACTAAGGTAGCTTGCTATCTGGGCTTCCACGAGTCTCCCATGCGTTGCACTACTGCACGGGCTTGGCTCATCCCACCAAATCAATAGTTCAATTTTTACCTTGTTAATCAATTTGATTAAATAAAACAAATTATTACAGAATTTCATAAACGCATCAATAGTATTAGCATGAAGTAGATCTAAAATGTGGGCTTCAGAAGGATAAAATTAACGTTATTGGGATCCGAATATCACTTGTACCGCCCATGTTTATTGGGTCTTTTAATAAAAATCTTTGAACTGTAATGAAATTTGCTTTCGCGAGATTGATTTAGGGTCTGATGGTTCAACCGCAGCAGATGTAGTTGTGGGAGTTTACGAAAACGGATGCTTGCGGTTTTAAGTGTTATTAAATTATTTATTCGATTGATACAGCGGTTAAAAATTGATGCGTTTTCGGGAGAATTATGACTGATTGATTAGCGAATGCAATAGTGCTTAAATAACAAATTAATAATATAAACATATTATATAACTATATAAAATATCAAGAATATATATAATTATAATAAAATTAATTATTATAAGAATTTAATTTTAAAACTTTATTAATATAAAATTATGACAAGTGTTTAGTAAATAATTAATAGAAAATATCAAATTTATTCATATATTTCATAATTTTGATACTTAATTTTAAAATTTTAATTTACTAAATTTTTTTATTAATTGACTTATTTTTATATATTTTTTTATATTTTAAATCAATTTTCACTATTTTTAAATATAATTTTTATTTTTTATTATTTTTTTATTATCCACCCGCAACCGCCCACAACCGCAAAAAACAGCTTTTGATTTTGAGCGATTTGTAACGATACAAAACGATAGAAAATATATTTTATAATTGTTATCAAACACAGAAAACGGCTATTATTCACAAAAGTTATATTTACCGATGATATCGGATAAACCAATCAAGCCTCTAGTAGATACATCTGTAAAAAATCTTATTACAATATCACTCTTCGTGAAAAAGTTTCACGTAACTTCTGAAGTAAATCTGTGAATTTGCTTCTCTTGGCTGCTGTTTCTGATTTCTCAATCATACTGAGCTCTTTCGCCACTTGGATGCTAGTCATCGGGTCTCCTAAGTTGCATCCTTTGCATCTCAACGCTAATCTAAAAAACGCTTTAACCGGCGAAGCAGCTACGTTGGTCACATCTCTACTCATATCTAAATTAATATATTCAACTTCATGAGTATCTTAGGAACATGATGGTGAAGCGTGAAAGGACCACATTATCATAAGATTTGATTAATAAGTCAGCTAATGGTCTCGGCAAAGATGGAGATAGCTCATCAACTTCGTCTGTCTGCACAAGAGCTATTGAATGAACGCTCCAAAGCTGTGAATATCGGTCTTTGCAGCGACCTTAACTGTTCATTTGTATTCAGGATCAATGACTGGTGAATAACAACAATGGGAGCAAATCCAGTTCGTTCTTGAGAAGTGCCCGCAAATTTATAAGATTAGATAGCACTAAACCCTTATATTATCCTAAACCACGCCCATAAGCAGAAACTTGAATTTGATTGGAAAGAGAACAAATCGAGAAATGCTCAAACTCAATCAAATTATCAAACAAAACTTGGGAAATGAAGATTTGCAAATGCATAATATAAGCTTCGATATAGAAAGACAGTGATTCTAACTTGACAAGAAAAGATCCATAACAAAATCTTTAAGATTTCAGAACACAAGAAGGTCCAAAACGAAAGACAGCAAAAACTCAAACAAAACAAACAAATATAACTTATTAAACCTAGTCAGCCTTGGCAGCCGAAGCAGCAGCTTGACCTCTGAGACGACCAGTCCTCCTCGCAGCAATAAGACCAACCTTCTGCCCTGGTGGTGCATCACGCCTAACAGTACTGGCGTGACCAATATGCTGATGGTTACCTCCTCCATGAGGATGCTCAACTGGATTCATAGCCACACCACGAACCTTAGGCCATGAGTTCCTCTTCACACGGTACTTGTGGTACGCGTTTCCTGCCTTGAGCATAGGCTTCTCAGTCCTTCCACCACCAGCAACTTGACCAATCATAGCCCTGCATCCACTCGGAACAATCTTCTTCGATCCAGACGGCAACTTGATCCTATCAAAACATACAAATCACTTCATCATTGTATATACTACAAGAAACCATTAGCCTAATCATAGCATCGATTCAAAAGACACAATCTTTGGTTAATCATCTACAAAACTACAGATCTACACCAAACAATCAACAGATCTCAACAATCACGCAATCATTTCACATAACCAAACCATTAAAAATGAAAACTTTACATTCGAATCTTGAAATATAAGTTACAGGATTCAAGAAACCAAACCTAGTAGTGTCGTTGTCAGGGTTGTGAGCAATAACGATAGCGTAATCACCAGAAGCTCTAGCGAGGGTACCACGATCACCAACATGATGCTCAACGTTACAGACAACAGCTCCTTCAGGGATAGCTCTAAGCGGGAGAACATTTCCGACAACAAGGGTTGCTTTCTTACCACAGTACAAGAACTGTCCAGTGTACATACCTTCAGCGGCAACGAAGAGCTCCTTCTGCTTCTTGTAACGGAAAGGATGACGGAAGGCGACGCGAGCAAGAGGTGCACCACGACCAGGGTCGTGGATGATCTCAGTCACGACTCCCTTGAGGTAACCATTTCTCTCACCGTAGTCGAGACTGCGGAACTTGGCTGGACCCTTACGGTGGTGGGTGTGGGACTTGAAGACGGAACCCGCTCCCTTACGTTGAGCTCTGATGACACGACCCATCTCGACGGCGCGATAAGATTATACAGTTTAGGGTTTGAGACCGAACACTTGGAAATGAGACCAATTCCACTTATATTGTGGAAACCTGATAGTTGTTTCAACCCTAATGGGCTTAGATATGATGTCTCTATTTCGATTATGGGCTATTTAGAATTAAAGCCCATTATCAGTCAAAACCCCATACAAACCCTGGAAAATTAGGGTGATGTTAAAACGGGCCTAAATTTATCGGGCTTCAAGGAGTCAGGGCCGTGAAATAGGCCCGTTTATAAAATGAACAATTTATCAATTTCTTATTCAGATTAGATTATACCGGTTTAGGCTAACCAAAACAGATTAGAAAAAAAATCATAATACCACCTGAACCAAACAAGATATAATGTTAATATTAGTTCATATATAAGTACAAAAATTAGTTTTAATTTTGTAAGGAAATCGAAACAACCAAAACAAAACTAAACATGACATTGTGGCAATGGCATCGTATAAATGTGTATTTTGAGTTTGTGAAGGCTTATACAAATTAGGCTAAGAGCAATCATTGTTTTCCATCGACTACTTTGAGATATTTGAGAAGTATATATATATATATATATATAGATCATTGATAAATAATAAAGAGTAATGATGTTAAGAAACTTGATAAATTATTAGGCCATTCTTGATGACACATTACACTGAAATATTATCGCTTAGAATCTATGATGTCAACAATATCATATTGGATGCCTAAACAACAACAAAAAAAGAACAACAATATTTGGAGAGCTTATATAATTTTTATTTCCAACTAGCATATATAATATATTTATACACATCGATGTCAAGCAGACAATGTATAAACTCAAAATCAACTAGAAGTGTGGCCGTATGGGCAAGCTAACTTTTGAGCAGACACACTTTTTGTGTTTATTTTTATTTGTCTATACTTTGCTCTGTATTTTGTACTCTAATGAACATGGTATGGCTATGTAAGACCCAGATAATGTGATAGTTATGTGCGTTTGTTGACTTGGACATAGTATGAACATCTTCATATCGAAGTGAACAATCTTATAATAATACAAGAGAAAAAGTAAATTAGTCACAATTTTTTTTGTTTGCATGCACTTGATCCAGCCTAGTTAATGCGAGTAACATGTTTTGCATTTAATTTGATAGGACATGATAGTTTAGTGGTTTATGTAACCTGTTATCAAAGTTTAAGTTGGTGCGTTTTTCTTCTGAAGCATTTAATCAAGCACACATAAACCAACTCGTGAGCTACATGGAAGAAAAACATAATGGGACATCAAATTAATCTCAATATAACGGAAGATTCCTTTTTTGGCGATCTTGGGCGAGTTTTATTCTCTTGGCGGTTTTCGTATTTGTGATTTTCTGATTTGAATCGTTCGTTTTTGTTGCGGAATTAGTATCAGTTCTCATAAGTCAAAGAGATTTCCCCTTGGTTGGTATGTTTGGATAGGATTACTCGTGGTTCAGCAAATTAAATTTGATTGCGAGAGCATTATAATGGGTTTCCACTCGTCTTACCATTTGCCATTACATCATTTACATTGGTTTGTATCACGATTTACGTTCAGGTTTAGTCCAGAGCTTTACGTTCTCTAGGTTAGATCACGATTCACGACAGAAGGAAATTGTTGGGTTTTAAGATTGTAATTATGTTGTCTTGTTATTTCTGTTTGTAGACTTCTTCTTTTTTTGGACTTTTGTATTCAAAGATATTTCTGTTTTACGTTGCATGTTCTAATCAGAAAGATTAGTATTTTCCCCGATTTCATATCCGTTTATATATTAATGAAATAAGATGACAAAAAAATAAAATTAACCATCATATATAAATACATATATATACAAATAACTGGAGCCTTAGGGAATGTGTTTGGTAGGACCATACTGATCCATCAAAATAATCTTTTGAAATATCGCATCTAAAAGTGTACAAGTAAAATCATAAAATGAAATGAGACATAGACCGTAATTGTCACTCCGACAAATAATTACTATATATAGCAAAACTACAAATATTTTGTGAGTAAAAATATTTTCTATTGGATAGCTTTTAAGTTAGTAAACGTACGTAAAAGGTTATATATATATGAACTAAGTTTCCTGATCTCATGGGTACTAGAAGTCTAGAACGGTTTGGAACTGAAATGAAAGACTTGAGTTTTCTGTTCGAATGATTTAAAAGTTGACAACGGTATTTAAAATTTATTAAGATTTCAACAAATATCCGAAATTATCCAACCATATTAACCATAACAAGAGTTTCGATAATTATTTTGTTACCGCTATTTTTTTCCCCTTTTTGATAATGTATTTTGGATAGCGTTTTAAAAATACCCAAAGTACTTTAACCTCTATTCTTCATCTTGATATATACGCTATTTGGATGTCATGTCAGGTATATTCTTTCGTTTTTTTACAGATGACAAGCGTGACGGTCATACAATAACAGGGTTTGATCCGAAGTTTCGAACCTTGATTATATTATCAAATTTTAGAACATTTATAAATTGTAGATCAAAGAGCATTTAAATTTCTTGATTGATCATAACTGATTTATATAAGTTAACTAGCTACTCCTCTCAAGATCACACGGCCAACCTTCACGTTGACTTGAGGGAAAAAAGTCTCTCACCCAATCCCAACTATTACAAGTTTTAGTCTTAAAAGAGAAAAAAGAAAAAAAAAAACCAATCGGATCGATGCCTAACACGGAGCTTGTTAGCCATTTTCCCTCCGTTTCTTTGTTTCTTGTTTTTGGATTTACTCTTCACTTCAACTTTTAATTTCTTTCTAATGAAGAGGTTTCTTCTTCTGACCATCCCAAAAACAGTCAACCATCTCGTAGCTATTTGTCACCTTGCTTGGATTTTCGATCGAAATTTATCTGAACATGGAGATTAGAGACCTGAAGAAAACTTCATCACAGGGTATGATTAGACCCATATTATGGTCAAAACCAAACTCTTCCTCGGCTAGTCGGAGCAACGTTTGAAACTCGGAGTGTTCGAGCCACGAGATGGGAACGATGTACCGAGTTCGGTTTGGTCCAACATAGACCGGAAAATGACCTTTTGGCACGTCTTGTGGTAGACTATCATCTTCTTGATTATAGTAGCAACCATTGACGTTCTTCTTCTTCCCTAGACTCGAGCATCTCTTTAAGATTTGCTTGATCGATGCTGCTTGAGATGACCTCTTTATAGCCATTATTTTGTTTTAAAACTTTTATTTTTCTGAAACTTGGGGTTTTAATTGTTTGAAGAAATGTTATGGATGTTAGAGATACATAGAGAGGTATTTATATGGAGTATGGACAGTTTGGAAGGCTGATAAATTACTAGAGCAAAATAATATTATATATAGATACAGTACATTACTATGCTTTTATAATTTGGTGATTATAACTGTATAGATAGATAATAATTAATTGGGTTTGATTACTTCTGACGTTGACCAAATAGTGACTACTTTTATAGATTTGTAGGTATTATTGAATGTATGTTCAAACAATTACATGTATATATATAGATATGCATTAGAATAAATGCAAAGACTATGCGTTTCTAATTTGTTAATTTACTTATAGATCATAATTAGGTTGCTTATTTATTACGGTGCAAAAATTATTGACTAGGTTTCGACGTTAAAAAATGGAGAAGAATGTTATACTGTAATGTACATATTAATTTACACAAAACGAATAAATTAGAAACATACATGCACAGTTTAAATTGGGATAAAAATCAATGAAAACACACGTAAACACGTATATATATGTTTGATAAAACATGAATAGATTAATGAGCGATGGTATCTCAATTAGCTAGCCAGGTGTCATTGCATAGCATATACACGGATCCAAGTTCAAGTTTTACTAACATGGCGAACATATCACATATTAAAGGGTCGAAAGCAATCAAATCTATCCCGTAACTCTAGATTTTTTGACCTTAAATAAAATTCCATCATAACCTTATTTCTTGGGATCATATAAAGCCAAATATCCTGTTTGGATTCAGATTCAAATTAGGACATCTAGATTTCCTGTTCTTGTGAAAGCAAAACCATGTGGGATGTAGGAGGCAAGGGCTAATAAACATTGAAGACAGAGCCAACAAGGACGAGAGAGATACATTTAAAATTGTGAAAGAATGTATGCAAAAAAAAATTGGGTAGGGACTATAACATTGCCCTACAATGTCTCCCCTTTGCCTTTACATACTTAGACACCATTCTACAAACAAATGTCCATTTTGTTCCTCTTACCTCTAATACATCATATGAATGAGACCCTGGCCTATTATATATCTTTATAGATTTGTATGTACATAATTACGGACGAAATAAGAGTTTTGTAAGTTGTAGCCAAAGTACGTACTTGCGGTGATACATATATAAGGAGTCGACACAAAAGATATTGCAAAACCTTTGTCTTTGTTTCTCATACGTACCCACGAGCGTGTATTTTGCAGCAAAAAAATTTGATGTTGTTTTGCTACAACTGGCCATTATTGAAACATATATATATATACTTACATACATAACGCCCATTTCTCTCAATAAAAAGATATAGAGGAACATGTTGATTTTTTTTCTAACAATGTCTTCTAGATCTAAGACAAACTGAAACCTTTGAAGTTACCAATATTATATTTACAGTAAATTGATATTTGTTCCAGACGTATTTGAAGAAATTTCTCGAGTTACTTAACTCCTTAACATAAAAATCACTCAAAGACCAATTTTTATATTATTATGTAAAAACCAATGGATTTATATAGTATTTTGTTTATATCAAACAGAGGAATTTGTTATGCACATTTATTTTAACAATTACCAATAACTATTATTAATATTTAATTAGACACCAAAATCTGTACGCATAATACATACCTAAGATGGCAAGCATAAAGGATTTATGTCCCCATGTGAGAATTAAAACAATGCTTTAGGCTCAAACCTAATCTTTTGTTTTATTATGAATCCATCCTCGAAGTTGATGCCTTGTGTTCACGTACTTCTTCGCCGTCCTTAAATCATTAACTTAACTCGAAAATCAACTTCTTCATCTCTCTCTGACTCACTCGTTCTATGTTTTTCTTACTTTTTAATGTTATCATAATCAAATCATAAAATTTTAATAAGTTTTCACCTTTGAGTTTTAGTAACCTATATTCAATCTATATGTCAAAAAAACGTATTCCATACGTCAATCTACAACGAACAACTAAAATTAAATTCCTTCTGCTTATCATATTAATTCTTGGTGTGACATATGAAGAATAAAATTATAGAATAACATTCCAGAAAATAGAATGGTTCCACAAATTGAGATGATATTAGCATGAAGTTTCGTCCAGAATTCTTGATTAGTAAATTATAATATCCATCGAGTATTTTTGCCATTCACAACACACATGTTTTTTACTCCTGTATATAGTTACTAAAACCAGTTTTTATAAGCTATTCCTTTCCATTAATCTTTTTCATATTTTGATGATGATGTTGATCAATATGGTTTAGTTACTAGCTAGATTGTAGCCTATTTGAATCAAAGAGCGATAGCAAATAAACCACTATTAGTCTTAAGTTCAAAACAATATAGAAAGTGGCAAATCTTCAGAAGAAAACAAACACAATGACAACAAAAGAATAAACAAATAAAAAAAAAGTCAAAAGGATGGGTGGTGTAGGATCAAAGGGTGGACAGTGAGATGATGGTGGAACAATGACACTTGGCTGACTATAATTGGGGCACTTGTTGTGGTTATAACTCGGAGACATTATCAATTCATTCTTCCTTGACATCAACCGAAAGCCCCAGCACACCTCGTTCTGTTTAAGATAATCTTTCTGATTTTATTTTCTCACTCAAATGATTCATACTATAACATTTTTCCATTTACTAATTTTCTATAAAAAAACAAAATTCTATATAAAAAAATATATCGTTAGGACTCTCACATCATAACTTAGATACGATAGTGTTGCAAGTGTTATACATATGGGAGAGATAAGCTGCTATATTGTAGGCAATTGGTTTAATTTACAAACTCATGAAACTGAACATAATATTAATATCTAAACACGCATTGACCAACTCAAACCGAAGCCAATCTAAAGGCCAATGCGACCTAATATAATGAGATTATATCGAGACAAGTGATTCAGAAAAAAATTATCTCGAGAAAACATATTATTAATTCTATATCGGAGATAAAATGAAGCTTACAGTAATATATATAAAGAACATGAGGTAATCACTTGTAGTTAACATTACATATAAAAACCTACGTATATATATATATATNTATTTTTTTTTTTTGCTTGGTCAAAACGTATATTAAAATATAGAAATCATGGAAAATGGTGTAAGATAGCTCTGCTATCTGCTAAACAAAATGCATACAAAAATGAGTTAATCCGATTATTGTGTCACTGGTCAGTGACATGTATCAATTATTCATTGAACATTATATTTGATCACTATTATCTTATCCTGACTTTCAACTTGACAGTAACATGTTCTATTAAATTCAGTTTAAATTTCCGCAACAAAAACACTGTTATAACTTATAAGAATTGTAAAAAGTTAAAAATATAGGGAAACTCTCATAGACCCACCAACAAAAAAGGCGGAAGGAAGTCAGACATGTGATGTTTCAACATGTTACTCTGCAAAAAATTAACTAAAAATTGTGGCAAAAAAGTAATAAAAAAAGAAACAAGAAGAAGACAAAGTATTAGAAAATGTAAGCCAAGAGAAATACGAAGAGGCTTAAGTGTGAAGGGTCCATTGTCTTGAAATCATAAGACTCACCCATGTGGCTACTATCCAAAAACCTAAAACACCACCAGCAACACCAACTAAGCAAAGAGTGTCTTAATACATAAGCAGACATATATTCCACACCATCAAATATGAGCCACCAATTTGATTTTTTTTTTCTTTGGATAACCTAAAGTGGGGAAGTTAATTTCCCATGTTCTATGGCCACAAATAACAACAATGATTTCAACATCTTTGTCTCTCTCTTTCGGTTTCCAAGTCACATGTGATTATTTTCAAATTTTGGAACTTCGCTTAACAAGAGCCTGATAAATGTCATTGTCACAAGTCCCTACCCATGAGAAGTGAATGTGTGTTTCTTTTAACATAGAAAAGAAACTAAACAAATCTGCAAACGCCTAAAATCGACGCATCCCCACATGTTCTATTGAATGAAAATGACAATAGACGACCAAGAAGATGACTTATATGTAAAAGAGAAGGAAATTAGCGGCTTTTGAAGTTGTTTTTCAGGAAGAACTCATCCTCCTTGCTTACTTCTTCCATTGCCTCAGCTGCTATACAGAGAAGGCATTTAAGGTACAGAGCTTTATCTGTAGAATCCTAAGTTGGACAACATCATGTATCCAAACAAACCCGTGATGCCTACGGCTGAGTGAAACTTGTAACAAAAAGCTTGCAGCCAATGTTGACGAATAAAGACTTGAGGGAGACGCAAACAAGATAAGCTAAACCACATGCATTTGTACTTTGTCTCATACAACCATATTGACCATAAATGGTCTTTTCTTTACATGTTCTAACCGTTAGAAAAGGCCTCCAGATATAGTGATATCTCAGGTTTTTGTACCCCATTGACATATACTAAGTGTGTCACACGAAACTTCCTAGCAAACTTCTCTCTCTGTTGTTATAGCCAGAGGAAGACTAAAATTCTTCAGGTTGCGAATCTACCACGATCAACAGTCTTTTTAGCTCGGCGATTTCAGCTTGTACCTGTTACATAGTAAGTACAATCAGATAATAAACACTAACCACGTGCTAGACAATGTCAGACAAACGCACAAACAATGGGAGAAAAGTACACACGATCTGGAGTCTGACTACAGTCTATGTGGCTTCTCAACAGGTCTGGCTAATTAAACTTGCGAAATAGTAAGCCTAAATAATGAAAGGCAAGTAAGCTGCCTATACCTTCTGACGAGTTGTCGTAATTTTGAAAAGCTCATCTGCGTCTGAGAACTTCAAAAACCAAGGGCTAAGAGGATGATCCTTGGTGTCTCCTTTCTTCATTGTATAGTAAGTTTTATCAGCGACTCCTGCAACATGACAGTGAAGATAATTATCATGCTTCAGCAATAACGACTGACTCACAAGAGACCATAACAAAAATGCACCTGGAGGAGGCAGGTTGAATCCATCTGGGAGGTTGGAGACGTGAACAGCCGGGTGATTATGCACGCGTGCGAGGAAACTCTCGAAAGGGTCAGGGAAGACAATTTCATTGTAAGACTCAGTGACAACAGGTACGTTGGGAGACTGAGAACCACTGTAAATCTCCGGGTTCAGCTTCAACATATGAGACCTGGAACAAGTTCACTAGATCCTAAGATATATATACCAACTTAATCCACTGAAATTCATAATCACAAAACGGCACTCACAACTCCAACTTCTGTTCACAGGCATCGGTATGGAAGAAGATGGTGATATCGATTCTGAATTCTCCCCAACCACACTCAGACAATGTAAAAGGAGGTGAATCAACCACTCTTGTAGGGTTCTTGAAACTTGGATGCAAATGGAAGATGACCTTCCTTATAACCACACCAACATCCTCATTCGTAGCTCCACGTACATACACAGTCCAGTCATGTGTTCGATATCTAGTTGATGAAAACAAAATATCAACTCAAAGAAAGCTCAAACATTTACAAAGGTTGCAACTTTAATGTAACATTATACAAAGGTTGCAACTTTAATGGACTAACAGTATACAAAGATTGCAACTTTAACGTAGCTTAGGGAGATAAAGGAAAAAGACTCACTCTTTAGCTTTCTTTCCGCGGAAAAAAGCAATCGAACCACACACAATAGGAACAGAGACTTCAACATCTTTGACCCTTCTTCTCCAATTCTACAAACTCACAGAAACTCAGAACCACGAGCATATGACAGTGGCAGTTTAGGGTTACTATCGACAACAGAATATACCTTGTCTTGGTGATCATCAAAGCCAATGCGTAGCGTCCGCGTAGAAGCAGCAGTAGCTTCAGACATAATCTCGTCATCAGAATCCATGATGATTAACGAAGCTTCAGGAATGTTGTGTTCCTCTTTCTCCGATCGATGTGTCGCAGAGGAGGGAAAAGAGAAAGATTTTGGGGTTTTATTAGGACATTTAACACAAGTCTACTCTACGTACGGAACAGAGCTTACACGTGGATTATAACTCTTGGTTTATCCTATTTGCCATGATGACAAACTTACTCGGACTGCTTACCGTGTTATACACAGACGTAAGAACAACCTGACGTTTTTGTTTTGGAGGAAGAACCAAAAAGGATGAGACTTGCAGGCTCTATAAGCCAATGGTAAATTTACAGATAAGAGTTACAAGAATATTTGATCTGAAAGGAAGAACAATAGAGAGAATAAGAAGCTTTGCAACAACAATCTTGAAGATCTTTTCTTCTGCGAAAGCATTGTCTCAAGAAAGAGAAAAAAAATTGACAATAAAGAAGCAAATTCAGATGTTTGATGCACTTAAAGCCATGACTTTGCATTGTTCATTCAAAGCTAGAAGCTGAGCTTCTTTCTTGTCGAGAAGTGCCGTTAACTTCACATTCTCTTCCATCAGTTTCTGAACTTCAACCTCCTTTTGCGCCTTCTCTCCCTCTAGTTGTGTCGTCTTTGTGACCAACCTGTTTCACCATCAACAAAATTGAAAAAGTGGAGAAAAAATTGAGGCTTTGTTGCATAGAGAAGATATGATACTGACCGTTCAAAGAGCTCTTCGATGGTTTTGAATTGTCTCTCGGACGAAAGAAGTGTTTCTCTGACGTTGGTAAAAGTACTGACGTAGCTTTTAAGTGACTCAAACTCTCTCTTCACACGACATAGCTCCTCTTCATTTTCCACAGCTTTATCCCTCTGTCTCATCGTCTCTTCAACTAGTTCCTCAATCCTGTCCCGCATTTCGTTCAGAACACTATTAGTCCCGTGAGCAAATCGCTCCATCTCTTGTAACTTTATGCACAAATTCTCGATTTGGACTGTCTTCCTACCAAGTTCTTCCTCTCCCAAAAGTACCATCTCCTTTTGAACAGCCGTCTCGGATTCTGCTGCTGAAACTCTCCTAACAAGAGATTCAAGCACATTAGTAACCATCTCTATGGATTGGAGCATCTCACTAGTATACGCTCCATCCTCTATACCCAAGGAACCACGGTGCCTTGTGGTTTCAGTCACTGTATCTTCACAAGAAGACGAACCACCATCTTTCAGCCCCATCTGTTCCACACCGCATGACAGATGAGCTATATCAGGAATGGCCAAGACTCTAGCTTTTGATCTCAAATACCGCAACATTGTTGCAGTCGTTCTCACCCTACCAGACAAAACACCTAACTCCTTTCTGGCATCTTCTTCAGAACCAAACTCAAGGTATGCCTTAACATCCAAAAGCTCAGCTTCTAAACTATCTACCTGAACCCGACGAGACTCCAATTCACTCTTCCATACCTCACTGGCTTCCTGGGTTAAAGACTCTTGTGCAGATGCATTAGTCTCCTCTTTACAAGCCATCCCCAAACCTCTTCAAACTGTAAAAAAAAAAAAACAGCTTAGAACCAAAACCAAAACCATAAAACAAAGGACAGATCTAGCTTCTAACTCCTATAGAACACGTGTTAACTCTGTCCAAAACCAATCATTTGAGTTTGAAACAAAGAATATGAGACAAATGGGTTCATTTCATTTTCAGACAAGGATGATTGAAGTTAGGGATATCAACAAAAACAAGGATCAAGACAAGACACATAAGAGAGAACCGTAGTTGAATTATCATCTTCAATCATCTTTTTGAGCTATTAAAACGAGAAAAGTGATCATCTTTCTGATAGAAACAAATGACTAAATACAACACAAATCGAAACCGATCTTGAAATGATTATAACAAAAAGAAGAAAAAATGATTCTCACAATTCGAGATCATAAGGTTGGAGATGATTGATTGATTGATTGATACCAGGAATGGATTAGAGGCAAAAAGACTTGATCTTTCGTCGAGGGTTTTCCGAAGAGAGCGGGTGAGAATGAGATGGAAGGTAGAGACCAAAGACAATGGAAATGGGAGAAAGGACCCCAGCTGCTTTGCTCTCCTACTTTAATTTCTCCTTTTAATTTCTTTTGATTCTTTGCTTCTTCTTTATTTTTTGCCTTTTTAAAAAATATAATAATATTATGTAATCATACGCAAAATATCATTGATTGGTTTTGTAAAAAATCTAAAATTAATCAAATATATTTCTAATGTTATGTTGAAATAATTAATGTCACTTTTATTTAGATTTTCATGCCTTATAAGCAGGCAACAAAGGGATATAACCGTTTTGATTAGTTAACAATACCAATTAATGACTCTTCTCTATTCAAAAGCAGACATCTGCATTCTAAGCTAAACTCTTGTCTAAAGTTTATTTACTTTTACATTTTGTATTCATTACAGTAAGTAATTTAATCTGGTTTGAGACTGAAAACGGTATCAAACGGATCCATGACTTTAGAATTTAGTTTCGTACTTAAAACCAAAAACCGAATAAATACCCAACAATGAATATTAGTTCGGATTAAAACATTTAGTATAATATAAAAGCATTCAAGAGATTTACTTAACAAAAAAAAAAGTGTGGTCAAGCTCAGTGACCAGACGATGACTTGGAGTTGGACCTCCCAAACCTATCTTCTTACCCAAAAGCCCAAGCTGTTCCACCAACAGACTTCGGGTAAGAATCTCAGTGGCTCCATAAATGACGTTCTTAACGGTTAACTGTCTCTAAGTCAGCTCCATGAGAAAGTAGAGTGTAACTCCATGCTTACGACGCAGATCCTTGACATGGATCAATGGAGATAGAATGTTCTGACAGAACCAACCTGTCGTAGATCAAGATCTTATAAAGATCTTTAAGAAAAGATTCTCTATGTACAAACGCAAAGTTACTGAAAACATGGAAATGGTTGTTTACTCGTTAAGACAACAAACATAAACATGTGATTCAAATTACAGCCTCTTATGGGTTCTTCACCTCACAAGTATCTCTGTTGAATCTCCAAGGTCGTAAACTCCCAAATAAAACAACATTTTCTCAAGATTGGGATGATGTTTCTCCACGGTGATTTTCAGCACGCTGTGACGATAAATGTTTCACATATTAGCAGCGAAATGAGAGCATAATGACACTAAGATAAACAATGATGGAAAAGCAACGATCATATGAAACGGACGAGAAACTTTAATGTATGTTCAGAGATTACTATTCCAACAATGACTCAGACAAAGGACAATGACAGAGAGTTTCCATAGCTACAAGTTAAGGTAAGGTAGTGTACACACAACAAACTATAAGCAAACAATCGTAGAGAAACCACATGGAAACGACTGACCTGATGAGAAGTAATCCAAGAAGGTGGAGGCCAAAAGAGCTCGGCATATTCAGGAAGTTTATGGACGAGCTCTATTTTCCCAGTCCTGAAATCAAACACTCCCAAATCTCGATCTTGCATCACATCCAAGTCATCCTCAGTGAAGATATTACCATTGAAAAAAACAGAATTTCCACCACAGGGAGGTAACAAATGAGAAGCTGAAGCAGAAAAGTTGCAGTCATCGCCAAGGAACAACATCTTATCACCCAAATCCTTAACCTCAACCCAACTCTTCTCCTTTTCCAAAAATCTAAAAACTTTAAACTTGACCGTCCTCTCATTCATAAAAACCGCATGATGCTCAAAGTCTTCCTCCTCGATAACGAAACCAGGATCCCCATCAACCTCCTCCATACTCAAATACATATCAACCAACAACATTTCACCACAAGACTCAACCAAAAACTTCTTATCACCACCATAGACAGGACTCGCAACCAACTCAAGTTTCAAAGACACGAAATCAACAACCACAGTCCTCCCATTATTATCAACAGAAAAGAAACGTCCATCAAAGAGAATCACATCATCATAAGGAGAAGGCATGTCATTAATCACAGTCCAAGCTCGATCCCAAGACGTAAACACAGCTAACTTACCAGATAAATGAATAGTAAGCAACACAAATCTGTAACTCCCTGGATCACTACTACAATCCAAGTACTTAACAACAGCTTTCTCCAAGTACAAACTGTTAACAATATCACCAACCGTATTGAAATAATGAAGCTTGAACTCACGGGCCAATTCTTTAACCTTAAACCTAGACATATCGAGAGAAAGAGGGAAACTTTGAGGAAGTGAATGTCTTTTATCACTAAGCGGATGAAGAAGAGTCACCTTACGAGGAAGACCACCACCATTAAGGTCTTCCTCCTCTACTTTGACTAACCATCCAAACTGATCAAAGGAGGAGTCTTGATGAGGTTTGATGAGTAGGATGCTTCGCTGGGAGAGACGGAAACCAACGGCGGAATCTGGGAAGAGACTAGCACCGTTGTCGGGAAGGACAGGGATGTGATGTGTCGGAAGAGGAGGTTTTGGTTCGGCTGCGGATCTCCATGAAGAACATACGGAACGGAATTGGAATAGGTCGAAGGATGATTCGAGTGATTTTGTGATTAACTCTAAGAGATCCTTTGGGAGTGTTGCCCAATCAACCATTGGTGAATTCATTACTTAGTCCTAACACAAATCGAAATCGATCTTTAAAGATTTTGAAATGAATAATTTAAAAAATGAGAAAAAATTGATTCTTACAATTTAGAGATCATAAAGCTTGGAGATTTCCTCTTGGGTGATTGAGTGGATTGGTTCCAGGAACGAATTTGGAGGTAAAAAGTTTGATCCTTTTCGTCGAGGGTTCTCCCAAGTGAGCGTGCGAGATGGCAAGGCAGAGACGACGAAGACAATTCATAGGAAATTGTTTTCTTTTGAACTTTTTTTTTGCTTTTTTTTTTTAGATAATGTAAAATATACGCAGAATATCATTGATTGGTCTAGTAAATCTAAAATTAATCAAATATATATACTTGTACTAATGTTATATTTAAAAAAATAATAATAATGTGACTCTTAATTTAACTTAGTGTACTTTTATGCAATAATAATAAAGGGTATAACCGTTTTGATAAGTTACACAATAAACAATGACTCTGCTCTATTCAAAAGCTACTTCATAAAATCTGGGAGGAATTAAGCAAAGATTTGCATTCTAAGGTAAAGAAACTCTTCTCTAAAGTTTAAACTTTCACTTTGCAGTCATACTATTCAGTCATAGTATTCATTAATCATTACAGTGAGTAATTGAATCTGGTTTAAGATTGAAAACCGCAAGTTTTTTTTTAACGAAAAACCGAATAAATACCCGCAAAATGAATCTAAGTTCGGATTAAACATTTAGTATATATAAAAGCATTCAAGAGATTTACTAAACGAAACAAAAAAAACTCTCGCAAGGGAAAAAAAATAAAGTGTGGTCAAGCTCAGTGACCAGACGATGACGACGAAGCGACTGGACCTCCCAAACCCATCTTCTTACCCAAAAGGCCAAGTTGTTCCACTAACTCACTTCCGGTAAGAATCTCAGTGGCTCCATAAATGACGTTCTTAACGGTTAACTGTCTTTGAGTCAGCTCCTGCAAACTTCCATACTCAACGTAATTTCCTCCGCCGATCATGAACACCATTGCTTCTCTAAACGGTCCCTTCACATGGCTACCACCACCGGAGCTAGATTTTGGAGCTCTCGGGTCAAGCAAGAGGTAAGAATCGAACTCTGGGTTCGCTTTTCCTTCTGTTAAAGCTTCAACGGTTCGAGTCACTGCCAATTGTTGATCACTAGATAACAGATTCTTGACTCCAGCAGTGACCGCGCTAATAGACTGTCCGTAAAGCTTCTCGGCCCAGTCTACAATGTTGCTTCTGCTTGCTGAGTTCGCTGAAGCTGCAAGAGATACGTTTAAAGATTTGATCTTCTTCACGTACTGAAACGCGCTTGTGTCAGCCCCGGCCTCGTTCAATGCTGCTTCCACGGATTCCACTTCGGATTGGTTTATGGTTTCTGTGGAGATCAAGTACATGATTGCAAACCGGAGCTTGTCCATCTTTGTACCTTTGCCTTTCAAAGCAGCCATAAGTTCGGCTCTGTCGATTCCGCCTCTCATCATCATGTCACTCTCTTTCTTAGTGAAAGCATCTATAGATCTCTCCTTGATCTGTCCCAAGAGCGCGGTTGCGATGTTGGTGTGTTTATCAATCACTTGCTTCCTCTCAGTTAATTCCGGGAGGGAGTTGACAGCGTTCATGAGATGCTTAGTGTTTCCAATCAAATCCGTCCCATCAAACTCAGCGCCACTCCCGCCGCCAGTTCTCTTGTTAACCTCCTCGACGTCTCTTTTATACTTATTCAACTGAGTTTCAATCTCCACAGCGACTTCTGGAAACTCAAGAGAACTATTTGCAGACCAGAACGGGTCAGAACTGTCAAGCTCAAACGATTTATTCCCTCCTTTCTCTCCTTGCACATCCAATCGGTTAAGCTTCAACCCAAGAACGTCGTGAACAAGAGGCCTGTACCTAAAATCATGCTGAATCCCAACAGATAACTCAAAGTTCCTATCGAAAATACACAAGAGCGGACGCTGAAACGAGCTCATGAAACCACCACCTTCATTAAACAAATTGTTCTTAGACAAAAGATGATCTCTAAGTTTCTGATCCAACAAAGACGCCACCATCTCCGCAGGTCCACCACGAGGACACCTAATAACAGGAACCACACCAAGCGTCACCAAAACACAGAACAAACCACTAGCAACCTTTTCAATAATCGCTTCAATCTCTTTATCACCAGCTGACGGATCATTCAACTGAACATAAGTAGACTGCTGCGCCAAAGAGAACAAGTTATCTTCCAAAGTAACAAACTCAAGATACTGATCATGCACTTTAGAGACTCTATCAACAGAGCTAGACTTAAGTATCCCCGAAGCAAGGTCTTCAAGAAGCGGACGAGGGATTGAAGAAACAAAGTTCAAGTGAAACGTATCGTAGAGTGGCTCAGAGGCATCAGCTATGATCCTTTGGATGTTGGATTGAGTCGGTTGAACAAAGTAAACGGCGGGAACATCGTGAACTGTTTTGCGATCTTTGTCAATGAGGAAATAGAGTGTAACTCCATACTTACGACGTAGATCCTTGACGTGGATCAATGGTGATAGAATGTTTTGACAGAATCTATCGTAGATCAAGATCTTGTACACTTCTTCGTTTGCTGTTCCACTTGATTTCAATGGTTGGTTCAGATTCAACATTCGGATTATACATTCTGCAATCGGAATCAGATCTAAACCGTTTAAAACGAATATTCGATAAAATCAATAGTTCTCTCTCATTTCTAGATTCCAGCCTTATCTAATCTTATCAATAGATCGAGCTAACAGAGAGACGAATCAATCGATCGTTCAGAGAGAGAGAGAGAGAGATTACCAGTTTGTTTCTGGCGGAGATTGAGAGCCATTGAAGCTTCTGAATCGTCTTATCGCACTTTGCGAAACTCAGATCGTGAGATTCTGAGAAATTCAGGTGAAAATCGAAAAACAGATCTTAAATCTTAAAATCGATCTAAAGAAACTTCAAACCCGAAATCAAAGATTAGTGACGTAATGTAACGATTTTCACCTGCGAATTGGAGAGGAGAACGATGATTGTAGATTCCGATCTAAAGGAAACAAAAAAAATTTCGCCGTGGATAACTAATGGGCCTAATGGGCCGGGTCAGTTTTAGAATATAGTTGGCCCATCTATATTCCTTCTTTCTTCAACTCCGTAGAAATATAATGGGCCCAATGGGCCGAGTTAGTTTTACAATTAAAGTTGGCCCATCTATATATTCTTTCTTTCTTCAACTCTCCTTCGATTATTAGAGGAGAACGACAAAATAATTAATGGGCCTAATGGGCCGACTCAGTTTTACAATTAAGTTGGCCCATCTATATATTCCTTCTTTCTTCGAGTCTTCTTCCTCCTTTTTGAACAAAAAAGGTGGTGAAGGCCGGAGAGATTCGTCGCCGGGGACTGAAGTTACCGAGAGGAGCAGGTTCAGAAGAAGAAGAAGGAAATGGGAGATGGAAGAGAAGGAGATTGGGAATGTTTAGGTTGCAGTAACAGAAACTACGCGTTTCGATCATTCTGCAACAGATGCAAGCAGCCTCGTCTGTTCATGGATAACAATACGTCTCCAAACTCTAAGTGGCTTCCTCGTATTGGAGATTGGATCTGCACTGGTTTGTTCTCTTATTCTTCTTCTCCTTCTTCTCTTCTCCTTTCTCAGTTCAATTATTTGATTGCTCAATATTCGTTGAAAAAGTCCAAGCTTCTTTCTTTATCAGTTGTCCCATCACTTGGATCATTACATATAACTGTTATTAGTGAGTATTAAGCTTTACTAGATTGTGGATGTTACTCAAATCGAAGTTCTGAGTTCAAATTCTTAACCTTTTTCTCCAATTCTGTCTTCATTTGATGATTCATTAGTTTAGAACTGTGGATGTTACTGTTCTGAGTTCAAATTCTTAAACTTTTACTCAGTTTCCGTTTTGATTTGATGGTTGGTTAGTTTAAAATTGTGGAATAGGCATTTTACTTTATAAATAGGTTGAGTTGTTTTTGGTGTATTCTGTGTTATGTGGTATATGGAAATTGCTGGTGTGGTGTGGTGTGGTGTGCGTGCGTGCGTATCTTCTTCTTCGTGCTGCGTTTTGCGTTTGGGTGTGTGGTGTTGGTGTGGTGTGTGGTGTTGGTGTGGTGTGTGGTGTGGTGTGGCAATAGGTTGCACTAACAACAATTATGCATCACGAGAAAATTGTAAAAAATGTGGACAACCAAAGCAAGTAGCAGCTTTGTCAGCACTTGCTATACCTGGAGCTTCTCTTCAGACTCATCTCAATTACTTCAACCGTGGACCTGAGCCAGTCGATCATCAGGCTGGTTCTTTACTCGCTTTCTCTAACCCTGCGAATCAAGCTTCGGCTCTTAAGGAATGGAGGAGCGGTGACTGGATCTGCAAATGTGGGTTTCACAACTATTCCTCTCGTATACAGGTGAGGAAGTGGGTTCAGGGTTTAGGGAACCGTCTTGCACATTTCGGGATGGTTTCATAATACAAAATTTATGCACATTCCGTCTTCTTGTTTACTCATTTCTGTTTCTTATGTTACTGCAGTGCAAAAAGTGCAATGAAACAGCTCCACTAGGTATGGTTCTTGTGTAGTTTGAACACATGTCAATGCTGGTCTCTGAGATTCTTTAGAAACAAGTTTTCATTTTGGGAACGTTTTGTGGGTTGCAGCACTTGGAACGAAGAGATTAGCATCGGAAGTTTTGGCCCATGAATGGGATAGCAAAAGATTAAATCAAGGATATGTAAGGATTAGTCAGCGTTCATAAAATTGATTTAGCACATTCAAGATATATTCTAGTTGGATAATCTTAGCTATGGTTCTTCTGGCTTTCTTTGCAGACAAGCATGCAACCACAATCATCGTTATATGCATCTTTTCCTGGTATAAACTCAAGCAGTATCTCAAATTGGCAACTTCCTCTCCCGTTTCTACAGCAACAGTTAACGCCTGCTTTACTTGGAAAGGGGTACGGGTTTGATCTCTTGTCTCCATTGTTTTCTTCGTTTCCTAAATGCTACAAAACTTGGCTCGAGACATAGACTCTCTAAACGAACTTTTGCGGCCTTCCTAATTCTTCATTTTGACTAATTATGTAGAGCAAAACAATGGCGTGATGGAGACTGGATGTGCACAAACTGCAAGAATCACAACTATGCATCTCGATCAGAGTGCAATAGGTGAGCTTCTGCCAGTCTTTCCTCTTTTAAATATGAACTCTCTTCTAGTTTACATTTCGTCTCTTTGCATTGAGTTAAGGTAAACAAAAGACAAAGACGACTGATCTCGGTTTTCATTTCAGGTGCAGAACTAAACGAGATATCCTTCAGCAGGACATAACTCCAGCACAATCTTGAAGAATCATGAAGAATATTGTTTGTTGTCATACAAAAAAACACAGTACTGTATCTCAAATCTTGTTTGATTTATCCGATTTGGGTACACATTACTCGAAACTAACTTATATATAAGCCTCAAAATGTTTTGGAACAGAGAGAAAGCTAAAAGCTTTTTAGCCCTTCAAGATGTTTTTAGGATCAAGAGGCGGTGTATCGAGCTGATAAAGATTCAAAGCCGGTCCAACAAACCGGAAAAGAATCCAACCTCCAATCACAATGTATATGGAAGCGTAAGCCAATTTGTTCAGCCAAAACAACAAACCTTTCTCTCCAACATATAGCTCCAAGGCTTTCTCGTTCAGTGTCATCTCTTCCCATGGCTTTTGAATCTCTGCTTTTTTCCCGCTTTGCCCTCCTCCTTCACCTGAACCTTCTTCCCTCATTTTCTTTCTTGACCCTCTTTTAAATCTTATCTCCACTCCATCCAACGGCTGAGATATCTTCTCTTCACCACCATTGTTGTTGCCACTGTTTGAGCAGTTTATCGAAAGAGACCGTCTTTCTTGACGATACAACACGAACTGGGTTTGTGTTATTGCTCCGTAAGATTGTTGCTTCAGGTTGATGATAGTTGGTTTAGCTGAATTTGGAGCTAAAAAGTGAAGAATTTTCATTTTCGTTTAGTTTTAAGATTTTTGGAGCAATGAAGAAGAAGAAAGAATGGATTCTGGAAGATAAGCTCTTTTTTATCTTCAACCGTTGAGCTACTCGTCCTTTAACCCACTTAAATCTCGACACGTAGCAAACCGAAACTAATGGGCTTTATATAAATTATATAGCCCATAAGCCGTCGTCAAAATGGCCCATAAGCTTTTTTATTCGGCGGCTTGTTTAATTACCGAGACTACCCTTCATTGGTTTGTTAAATTACAAGTTTGCCTTAAAAGCTATACAAATCACACATAATCAGACTGACAAAAGAACAAGAGTTTCATTCAAATCGTGGACTTAAGAATTATTGTGTTCGTACAGAGAAGAGGACGATTTCGATTTTGAGATTCGAAACATCGATCGAAAGATACAATGGAAGACGACCCTTTCCTCCGGAAGTTCCAGCCGTCGGAGCTCAAGACGGCTTCGGAGTTTCTGACGAATTGTCTTCCTTTCTTGTCTAAAGATCTTTGCAAAGACTGCGTCAACGTTCTTTCCGATCGAATCCGCTCTCTTGATCCAGGTAAGCGTGAAAAGTCTCTGACTTTCTTGGGAAATTGATATTTTCTGTATATAGGAAACAGAGATTCTCTTTTCTTGATTTGATTTTTTTGCCTTTTGTGTTTGTTTTGTTAAGGTAATTATGCTCTTTACGAATCTGGTTGAACATTAGGGTTTTTGAGGATTAGAACTAATAGGAGGCAAGAGGGTAGCGTAGATTTGTTGTTTTACCTTAAAAGTTATAGGCTTTAGGGTTTATCTAAGGGTTTTCTTAATTGAAATGGTTAGAACTAATAGAAGGCAAGAGGGTAGCGGAAATGTGTTGTTTTACCTTAAAAGGTATAGGCTTTACTGCTTTAGGGTTTATCTAACGGTTTGCCTAAGGGGAATGGTTAAAACTAATAGGAGGCAAGAGGGTAGCGGAAATCTGTTGTTTTACCTTAAAAGTTATAGGCTTTAGGGTTTATCTAACGATTTGCTTAAGAGGAATGTTAATTTTTCCTTTTGTGTAGAACATTGTAGTGACGCAAAAAGAGTTGATGGAGAAAGTAGTAATGATAAAGCTGGTTTGGATTCAGAAGGAACGAGTAACAGTGTTGATGATGCTACGAGAGACTGTGATAATAATTCGTTAGCTAGTTTGAAAGAGAATGAGATTTCATTTGGAACCTTGTCTGAAGTTCTTGGTAGTGTACTGCCATCTCGACAAGCTCCTGCTGAAACAGCATGCCCTCCTCGACAGTCTTGGGCTGATATGAGTCAGGAAGATGAGTTCGATGAAGAGGAGGAAGAGGAAGAGAAGGATTCGAGTAGGAAAGGTGTTGATGCGAGTCCGATGAAGACTCCAGAGAAACCTAAGTTATCAAGAGAGCAGAGAGAGGATCTTAGGCTGAGGAATGTGAAGAGAAAGAAAGACTTTATTTGCTTGGAGAGAATCAAGGGAAAGCTCGTTAACGTAGTTGATGGGCTTGAGTTGCACACTGGTGTTTTTAGCGCAGTGGAGCAGAACAGGATTGTTGAGAAAGTTTATGAACTTCAAGAGAAAGGACGCAAAGGAGAACTTAGAGGTAGCCTCTTCTTTCGATCTGCACATTCTCTTATCATTAGTTGACCTTTTTAAAAAAATCTGAATCTTGTTTGTCTCTCTTTCTAGAGCGTACATTTACTGCTCCACAGAAGTGGATGAGAGGCAAAGGACGTGTGACTATTCAGTTCGGATGTTGTTACAACTACGCTGTAGTAAGTAACTCGTTTTGTGCCATTTGTTTTTAATTAATCTGTTTTATTCTAACAAAAGGAGTGAAGATGTTTTGCCTTCTTTATATATTGATAGGATAGAGCTGGAAACCCACCAGGTATCCTTCAACGGGTAGAAGTGGATCCATTACCTTCTCTGTTCAAAGTGATCATTAGAAGGTTGATTACATGGCATGTCCTGCCTCCAACTTGTGTGCCCGATAGCTGCATTGTCAACATCTATGATGAAGGTGACTGTATACCTCCTCACATCGACAACCACGACTTTGTCCGTCCCTTCTGCACTATCTCTTTCCTCAGCGAATGCAATATCCTGTTTGGCTCAAACCTTAAAGTAGAAGGTCCTGGTGAATTCTCGGGTTCATACTCAATACCGCTCCCTGTAGGGTAAGTAAGCTCTTTGAGTATTACCGATATTAAAACTTTTCCCCACTCTATGTCGAATAGTTTTAAGTTTTAACAAATACATCACTATATGGTCATTTTTCAGATCAGTTCTGGTGTTAAATGGAAATGGGGCTGATGTAGCTAAACACTGTGTACCTGCAGTTCCCACAAAAAGGTTATATACTATTGTTTGCATCCGTTTCTTACACACAACAAACACTAAAGTTTCTCATTTGAGTTTTTTTTGTTTGGACAGGATATCAATCACATTTAGGAAGATGGATGAGTCGAAACGTCCGGTTTGGTTCACTCCAGAACCTGATTTGCAAGGGATTGAGCCACTGCCATTGGACGTGAACCGCTCTGATTCTGCTACAAGGTCCTCAGGATCAAGCAACCACAGCGGTAGTAACAGAAGAGGACATGGACGTAGAGGAGGAGGAGGCAACAATTACGAGACGAGAGGTAACTATAATCCTGAGAGAAGCAGTGAACAGTATGACTCTAGAGAATGGTCATCAAGCCAGAGAAGAGGAAGGCCTCGTCCTCCTAGTAGAACCTAAGGTTATTATTATATACTTAAACTTCCGAAGCTGATTCCTTTAAATATATGTATAACCCAATTTTTCTCATTAAAATGAATATGTACAAGTACACATAGCATCCTTTTTTCATTTTTTAAGAATCTATTCAAACAATTTTATGGCAGGGGAATTTGTTTTATTAACATTTTGAATATTTTTTTTAGTTTCTGAAATTGTGTAATGTATATCACAATTTGATTTGTGGTTAAAAGTGTGAATTGGTTTGTGGTTTGTTTCACTATACACTTTTTCTTCCTTCTTGTCAATTTTTCCAACTGATGTGACTGAAGAATTTCGTTCTGCGAGCGTCGAGAGCATATATATATATATATATGGTAATCGATAATTGATTTGACCAGAAATCATTCTTCATCTGTATATATATATTATTTGTTTTTTGTGAAATATCGTTTCACTTAAAGCAAGTACGATTATCTTTTTCGATTGTTTTTACTTTTTACTAATCACAGATTATCGTTTTGTCATACCTTTCAAACATGAGGGACTTGTAAAGAATGACGCCTTTGGCAATCTGATTTTCTCCATAAAATTGGGTCAGTTTCTGTAGGATTGATTAACTAAAAGGAAAAACTGTTGGATCAAATCTGTAAGACTTAAGGAATGATCGAGGAAGGAAATCTCTAAAGTACAAGTCATGAGAGAAAGAAAGAAAAAGATGATGGACAAACAAGAAAGCTGGTGATGTGTATGTACTTCAAATTAAAATTTACAGATTCATAACACTATTTAAATTAGAATATATGCTTTATTTATTGAAATTGATAGTTCGAATTTTTTTGTTAATCATGGTTATAATGGTCGATCTTTAAATTATATAAGCACAAAACATCATAGATGCTGATGATAAATTTGTTGGAAAATCCATGTTCTTTTTTTTTTTTAACATCAAAATCCATGTACAATTTTACAAGTTGCACAGTATAACGAGGAAAAAAAACAATTACAAGTTGCACAACTGAAAATGAAGAAAACAGAGAGCGACATAATGAAATAACACGTGGGTTTAGGGATCTAAAGAATCTATTTCTTAAAATCAATAGAAAAGAGAGAAGAAAAAAGCTTTGGCCTCTATCGAGTATGACACTTTATTTATATCAATGAAAAGCGACGATGTGTTATATATGAGATATGGAATGATCTTCTCATCTCAAATCCCTATTCGTTTTTTAAAAACATCATCATACCAGTTTCCTACTTTCTAACAATGTAACCTTTTCTTGATATGGATTAACTTTACTTTTATTGTCTTTTGAAAGTCATGCATCTAACTTGGTATTACAACTATCCGAAATTACAACTACAACTTTTTCATTTACTTGGTATGTTTGATTGATCATTCTCTTCCAGTTTTTTGTTTGTGTGAATCGGTGTTCTAAAACGGCAAGTACTAAATTTTGGAATTGCCATGCATATGTTATGATCCAATAATGTGACCATATATTTTTATGGATATCCTCGCAGATTCTTAACTTCTTAATTTCTTGCTTAAACATTTTAAAAATGAAGCAAATTTAAATTTTATAGAACATATTTGTTGGGTTTAACTCAAATCACAAATCAATTTTTTTTTTTTAAATGTTTAATATATAAATAATATTTAATTCTAATTAATATAATGTTTAAATTTGTGAATTATCTGTAAAACCCCACAAACCTGCAAATTCTTTTGAAATAATTTAAAAGAAAACAAAATATATGTATTTTAGTTATAATTTTGATTTTAATAATAGAAAATAAATATTTTAAATTAATAATAGATACTTTTAAAAATTAAAATAAAATTTATCTATTATATCATATATTTTTATTAAAAACTAGAGAAATTTTTTATAATTAATAGTATTTTTTTTAAAAATATAATATGCGGATAACTACGAATCCGCGAATTAAAATATATCAATCTATATTCGCTTTGCAATTGAAAACCTCAACCCGCATCCGCTTTGCATCGGGTTTAACAAAGCAGATCCCTCGGGTTTTAACCTAAATTTACGACTTGGATCCAAATTTGATAATATCATACTATGTATAGTGTTGAACATGGAATTAAAAAAAAATTGATAGCTTGGGACCTAAGTAACAAAACCCACATAGATTTGTTCTTGGGCTCTTTCCCAAAATGTTTTGTACTAATCAAAATTAGAAACTACTTATATAGTATACACTCTTTGTCTAAATTTTCAATGTTATATTTTTCTAATCATCTAATCACCTTGTGAAACTAAGCACCACTTTATATTGCTGTACTTACCAACATAATTCTTCACCTAACCATTTGGAAGATTTCGACACAAATCTCCAAAATCTTTAATTACAAATTCACCTTGAAAACTCTCCTCCCATAAACATAGCTTAACTCACTTTTCTAAGTTTACATTTTCCAAAATATATCTCCAATATCAGTATCCGACTTTTAAAGATTATAATTAATTCTATCCATAATATAGTATTGTATTAATAACAAAATTTGCATAGATTTATTTTTGTACTCTTTTCTAAAAATCTTTATACTAATCAAAATTGAATAATATTTATATATTATATATTTTTATCTAATTTTTTTATATAAAATTTGGATTATATCCCAACAACATTTAACATCCAAAACAAAAATTAATTTTCACTTACAAATCAATCATACGTACATGACATCGCAAATTTAGAAAAAAAACAGCATGCACACAATTTCCTTGTTTGTTTTTGAAAACTTGGCCTCCTTTCCTAACTCATCTTATGAGTCATGACATCGCAATTTAGACAAAAGCAGCATGCACATATTTCCTTGTTTTATTTTGAAACGTGAACTCGAGTGTTGTAATTATATAACATAACAAATTAGAGTGACAATCTATTACTACTGTTATTAATATTGTTATATGTTGGGGCTGATAGGGGAGTGAGAGAGAAGAGAGGATGAGAAAATGATTACCCGTAAGAAAAGGAAAGCAAAAAAGCAGCTTTGATGTGTTGTTGTTGATTTGGATAAAAGGGATGTGTGTGTGTGTGTGTCTGTATGTTCATATATACAACATACAAAACACCTTTTGATATTATCCCATCACATATATTGATCTGTCTTCTGTTGAATTGATATTGACCATTTATCATTCCATATAACGACCCCTACTTTTAAAAGTATGTTATTGATTTTAGTTGGAAAAAATAAACTGGCTGATTTTTGTAAAATTTTGTGAACCTTATATGACTATACTTATGGGAAAATTAGATAGATAAAATTCTGAACATTTTATATTTTTTTCAGCTGGGCCACTAATTTTAAAAATCTTAAAGGATCCTTTCTTTTTAAACCATCAAAATTGTTTTTTTTTTTTAAAGTAAAATTCATTGTTTTAAATATTTTAATGTAATTAACATATTTTATAATAACGATAAAAGACCAATTTTTCATATATATATTCAATATATATTTAATAGGTAAATAATTTTTTCTATCTATATATTTAAAAACTAAAACAATTTAGAAATTTAAAGGGAAAATCCAATAAAAATATTATTTATTTTGTTTTCGTGATTTAGACTACCATTTTTATTTAATCATTCATATGAATAACTATTTTCGACTCGCAAAAAATATTACACAAAATAAATATTAGTCTAATAGCGAACATAGGATATGAAAAAATAACATCAAAATGCTTAAGAAGATAAATGACCAAGTGATGTAACTCATATAAGGGTGAGGCTTAGAACTTGTTAATTCTTTATAATAGAACATAATATCAGTATACGTGATTGTTAATCAAGGAAGTTAAGAAATTCACAAGAGGATATGAATCTAGGGCTATTTTATTACTTCTTCTTGCTTTAGGAAACCCTTTCCAATCAAATTAATCATTATAGAAATGAAAATAAATCTCTCTCCTCACATTTTACATCTTTACCTCAGTCGAAGGCAATGATCACTTTTCTCTAACTTTTTTCTCTAACTTTCTAGGAAACTAACACTTTGCTTTTTCTTTCACTTTTCTTTTATCCTATTCCTTCTTAGAAAAAATGTGCATGCACTAATATATTATAGTATAATCCTTTTCCTAAAATCTGTAAAATAAAATCTGACTTTCAAGTAACTGATTTTCCAATGTTTCGTAGTATTTTTCATGAAAGTATTTGATTAAATGTTTGCTTAACCAGTGTCAAACAACTTATATATATTCAGAAGGGATTTCCCTTTTTTATTTTAAACAATTAGATAGAATTGATAAGGAAACTCGCAATTCTACTATTATGCAAATTATATAATAGTATATACACCACGAGGTAGGGAGCGTCATGTGAGTTGAATATTCTATGCAATTTTCTCATCCGTATAATCAATAAAGCGGTAAGAGAGACAGTGAGAGAGCGATCATAAATAGTTTCAACCACCAATGTAATTGGTGCAGTTGTGGGTGAAAGGTACTTCCCTATCCAAAATAAGAAGCTTATAACAAGAGACATCGTCTGTTTATATGATGTAATATTCCATATTTCAAACTATATGTAAAACTTTTAAAATATATATATATGCATGTAAAAGCATATCATCATTGATTCATCCATATGTAGTACGGTGTGTGTGTTTGAATGAAGATAGATGATGATGAAGATGTGTATTGTTGTTGATGATGATGGTGAACTAATTCTGATGAATTCACTTCATTTATTGCTTGCATTGCATTTACGTTATCGAAGAGCGTGCTCTTTCTTCGACAGTGAAATTCCTTCTGCACCACTCTCTCTCTCACTCTTTTCATATTTTCATATTTAATTAATACTCAACATTCATTCTCTCTATTATTTTTAGCTCTTCTTGCTGCGCTATTATGCATATCCGATCATAAATTCTATCGAATCATGTTTACGGTACGAATAAAACATAAATTCATATATTAAATATTCACTTTTAACGAATTAAAGTATGAGTAAAAAACGAAGAAAAATAAATTAAATCAATCAAGTTAATTTATAAATATCTAAAGTATTAATTGATTATGATTCTCTGTTAAACATGTGATCTTTAAGCTATTTATAGAATATAGGTAATAAACTCCACCTGGTATTTCTCAAAAACAAAAAAAAACTCCACCTAGTAATACATGAATGGAAATGTCATCAAAAAATTTCAAAATTTTCAAAAAAATATGTCTATAATAGTAAGTTCAGATAGTATGTAATTTTTATTTATTTGTCTTGTATATATAAAAATAGTTATGTAAAAAATCAGATATATTTGATATTACTTTACATTTATTATTATTATTTTTCATCTTAGGCTGTAAATATCATTAAACTTTTTATATGAAGCGAGCTAGATATATAAATTTGCATAATACAAATAAAATGCGTGATAAGCAAGTTATTTATTATTGAAGATCAATTCATATTGAAGATCAATTTATATTGGTACGGGTAACACACAGAAAGTTGTCTAACTATGGTACGCCGAACTAATTAAAAATTCAATAAATGCACTATATATAAACAGTGTAAGGTAAGGTGTAAATAGCGAATAACATATGACAGACTGAATATAAAGCTCGGATCGTAGAGGGGACCATGCATGTTCCAAACCCCATATTTCTTCCCATTAATTTCCGGGAATCAAAAACTTATTTTTTAACAAAAATTATTACAAATGTTTTCAAGAAATTAGGGCTAAAGTACAAACAAAAACTAATGATGCCCTAATGAAAATGAGATCTCTGCAAGTGGCTCTTAGGGGCCACGTAGACATTAGTTACAAACGCTCTCTGAGTCTTTAGCCCTCCTGCCTCTTCAACAGCACTTTACGACAATGACCAAGATCGTGATGCGTAATTTAAGATCCTCTGTTTCTCACTGCATGCTCATTACCGTACGCACTCATAGGAGATTAGAAATCAAAGGGCCTATAGAGAGATTATACCTCATATATGTAGCTAGTTTCTTGTGTAGACACATATACACTGCAGATGCATGTATAATATTGATAATTGATAACAAGACATGTTTTTCGTCAACACGAGTTACATGAGATTCGCAATCTATAGTTAACTACTTAGTATTGTATAGTTCGGTGTAATGCCCGATTGTTTTTGTAAGAAAACTCAGAAACCATATTAAAAACTCGTTTACCTGATTGATAAAATGTGTTTGTAAGTTATACAAATATCTTGTTAAAATTCAGTATAATGTATGATTAGTCATGACTCATCACGACGCATGAGGTAAATATGTTTTCCTATAAATAAGTTACAAACCTATTCTTTGTTAAATTAGTTGAATACAATCCAAAACTTTATCAGTTCTGCTAAAACCTAAAACTGGGTATTTCATTAGTCCAAATTATAATTTTAATTGCTTGACAAAAAGGAGTCGAATTTTGGATAAAACATGGTTTATGTACGATCAATTGATTTGGTTAGGGCAACTCCCTAAAAGATTCCAAGACTTCAATATACAATCTGATATTTTCCAACAAAATAGTTACAATGACTGGTTTGTCAATTATAATTGTAAGAGTTTGTTTGTTCATGGTATTTCTTCGCACGTTATGTATAATTATTGCTCATGAATCCGATAAATCATGGGAGTCTATATAAACAACTATACTATGTGATAGCCTAGCAACTTTTGTGATCCGATTTCTAAATTTTAATTTTATTCGAACAAATACTAATCGACCGTATCTTTAGACTTTAGACCCGTTTCCCATAAAACTTTTAGCTCCTATGAAAATTGAAAAATTCTTCAAATTCTTCTGATTACAAACCTCTCTATAGATTTCCTAAATGGCTATTACGTAGAACAGTAAGATTGTATTAAAGTTGGGTATTGTTCCTTTTCAACTGAAAATGTCATATTCATTAACCAACAACCTATACTAAAACAAAGTACTTCAAGTTTTTGTTATAAAAAAAATGGTCGAAGAGAATGGTGTGGTTTAGATGCTTGAATTAATATAGGGAATGGAATATTCAAGATTTCCATAGCCTACATCAGTCACACTTGTTCGAAACACTACATTTGATTATTTGATAGATATTAATCTATTAAAAAGATCAGAACTACATATATATATATATATNATATATATATATATATATATATATATATATATATATATATATATATATGCACAGCCATGCATAGTGTAGCTATTGTCTATTAATATCTTAAATTTATTAATTTTACATATTGTACAAATAGCAACTATTTTTCATACGGGGGATTTTGTTAATTTTTCACAATGGTCGTCATTGTAGACTTTATAGTATACGTCCATACATTAATGCAACTCTGATATTTCGTGGTATTGTGTTTAAAAATTGCAGGATTTTGAAGTTAAAAGAGATTTCGTTTTATGTAGTGTTAATCTATTTTCTTGCCAACAATTGTTATTCTCAGTCATCTTATTAATGGAAGATATCTGAGATTAAACCTGAAAAACAAAATTCTTCTTCTTCTTCTTTTCTTTTAAAAAAAATTCTTCAAACATAGTAAGAAAATTAAAGCTCGAAAAAATGACTGCTAAGCAAAATTCACTGGACCGTCCCCATAGAATAAATAATTCGGTGAGTGAGACGATCAAACATTAACAGTGGAAAAAGAACTGTCTTGACGAATTAGCAAACAGTATTCATCTTTATCATTCATACTCCAAAACAAAAACTTCTTTCATTCCCTACGATAAATTGATTTATTTGTCTTTGTTTAATGAGCTCTTTTTTAATTGTGTTGTGGTGTGTGTATGGGTAAATATCTTTCATACGTAGACAGGATACATAACAATAAAAGCTGGTGAAGTAATAATTAGAAGAGACAGAGAAATTGGAAAACATGAAGTTTGTTTTTCGTCTAAGTAAATACCGATGATGCCCTCACCTTTCTAATTCCCTCATTTGTCCCTTTCCTTTTTCATGTTTATTTCTAACTTCTCTGTCCCTTTCAATCCTTCTCCACCAGATATCCCTCTGATTTGATCCCCACATTATATTACAAATAAAATAAAACTTATTTTCACTAAAATTCCTCAAGAGTAGTTCTAGCTCTTTTTCTTTTTTAAAAGAACATAATTAAATCATAAAAACATAATTAACTGTTATAACATTCTAAACACACCTTTAGATTAGTTTGCTTACGGTTAATAGCTATGACTCTATGAGCCTATGACGATCAAATTTATTTTAAGTAAATAAAAACAAGAATTTTGTTTTCTCCTTTCCGTATATTAAAAAAACAAACCCTTACAAAATAATTTCCTTCCTAGATATAACATTTTATTCGAACATTAATCCAAAGAAACATATTCTGTCATCTACTCACTTGTGTATCACACATTTTTTCTTATATACAATTGTTCTGGGTGATTTATGTATATATAATGACAATTTGTTTCTTATATAGCCACGAACGTTTCATTATATATACTTGATAACTAGCGTAAAATGTGTGAAATAAAATCTACTTGCATAAAAGAATAATATTGAATAACTGATTTTTTCAGAATAATGCAAAACTTTTATTGGGTCCCCATCTGTGTATATATATAACTCAACACCTTACACACTCTCTCTATATCTCCAACACAAAACCTAAAATCTCTTTTGCTTAAAAGTTCTTTTCTTGGTAAAGTAAAATTACTTTCTCTCTCAAGATCATTGTACTCTTCTTTTCCGATCTATTCTTCGATTTGATCTTGAAATGGAGCCACCGCAACATCATCATCATCATCAAGCCGACCAAGAAAGTGGCAACAACAACAAGTCCGGCTCTGGTGGTTACACGTGTCGTCAGACGAGTACAAGATGGACCCCAACGACGGAGCAAATCAAAATCCTCAAAGAACTTTACTACAATAGCGGAGTCCGGTCACCAACAGCCGACCAGATCCAGAAGATCTCTGCAAGGCTGAGACAGTATGGAAAGATCGAGGGTAAAAACGTCTTTTACTGGTTCCAGAACCATAAGGCTCGTGAGCGACAGAAGAAGAGATTCAACGGCACAACCATGACCACGCCAACGTCTTCATCGCCCAACTCGGTGATGATGGCTAGTGATCATTATCATCATAACCACCATCCTCTTCTTCACCATCATCATCATGGTATTACCATGCAGAGACCTGCTTCGGTCAATGTTAAGCTAGACCAAGAAAACAATCTGCTTAATCAGAACAGATCATATGCCAGCTTCAATAACGGTGACTAATTTCTTATATATATGCGTTATTTTTATCTTTATTAGATGACTTTGATGAAAAAACTGTTTAATCTACATAACTAAAAACCTAGCACTAGCTATTACATATGTATCCATGAGTTTGATAGTTATATGTATGTGCAATGACGTATAAAATTTTAAAATTAAATGTTGTTTTCTTAATGAATTTATGCAGATGATTTTTTTCAAATGTTAATATTACGTCACTTGGAAAAAATTTACACCACTAGCTATTACATGTAGCAAAATGGAAAGAAAGAAAAACTAAACCAAGAAGATTTTGATGTTATATATATGATTCTGATAGATATATGCATATATATATATATATATTTATATAATTAATGACGTAAGTGTGAAGTTATGGATCTTGATTGGGGCAAACCAAATTTTCATATAGAGAACGGCTTCTTTGTTGTGTAATGAAAACTAGCCTCACGTGTTGCGATTTATAACAAAATTAGGGATTTGGTTAGTAGAAACTAGCTTATTTTATGGTTCATTTTCGTCAATTTCTCTAAATATTAATTATATGGTTTAGAAACATATACATGCATATATATACTCACAAAACTCGTATATTTCTGTTTGAAGGGAATTTTAATTATGCAAGTTCAGGCACTGAATGTGGTGCTCTTAATGCGTCTTCTAATGGCTACATGAGTAGCCATCTCTATGGATCTATGGTACGTTTGGAACTATATTAAGTCATTTAGTTTAAACAATATATTCCTGCATATATGAATTTTAAAATTCCATTTACATTTAATGAAATTGGATTTTTGGGTGAAGGACCAAGATTGTTCAATGAGCTACAACAACGTAGGTGGCGGGTGGACAAACATGGATCATAATCATCATTACTCAGCTCCAGCTTACAACTTCTTCGATAGACCAAAGCCTCTGTCGGAACTAGAAGGTCATCGTGACGAAGGAGAATATGGTGGCGATGCTTATCTGGAACATAGACGTACACTTCCTCTCTTCCCTATGCACGGTGAGGATCACATCAACGGCGGTGGTGGTGCCATCTTGAAGTACGGACAATCGGACGGTCGTGATTATTATGGTAAAGGCCCTTGTGCTTCTCTTACGCTATGCCTGAACTCCTACGCCGGCGTCGGACCTGATTAAAGCTCTCTTTAGCTATCTCTTTCTCTCTCTCGTATGTTTCGCTATCTCTCGTACGTAGTTTAATTAGTTGTAATTACTATCGTCTCGGTTTAACTTTCATTGACTGAGGTTTTTCTCCTTTCTTTAATTATGTAAGACGTTGAACTTTTTATTACTATATGAAATTGGTTTTAATAGTAATATAGTATATTATTTACAATTAAAGAATTTCAAAAAGATCCGGATGCATGAAACAAATTAATGGCAGAGATGTATTTCAAGGATCAATATGATATAATGTTCATTATAGGCAGATTACAATATTTATGCTTTGGTAAGTCATGTAACGCGACGCTTATTAGGGCTTGCTCTCTAAGTCAGAGTCTTGTGAGTTGTATCTGATAGATCCTGATAAATGTAAATGGAGCGTTTTTTTGTTTGTTTTTTATATGAAAATAACAGCTTTTTGTTTCATCTTATAAGCACGGTGTGCAACCTAAATAACAAAAATATATATGAGAAAAAAAAACTTTTTTCTTTTTTTTTTTGATAAAAAACATTTGTTCTTTCAAAATTTAGATTCGCAAAGTTTTAGTATCCGTAGCGAGTAGAAAGGTAAAATGTTTTACGCTCCGGACCAAAAATTACGGACTCAACAAGTTAACATTACATAAACTTTTACTTCGTGGAAACAAATTACAAAACTTGATTGTCTTCAATCTTTTTCTTAGACTTTTTAAATTTATTATTATACTAAATAGAAACGAGCATGCTGTTATCATAAAACCTAAGAGAGTTTGATAGAAAAAGTTAATATATGTAAAGATTAATGATATTTAAAAAAAAATTTTGGTGTAATCGTATGGAATGGAACCATTGTAAAACTCTCTTGTGCCCCTGATTTTTACCGAAATGTTTGTCAAAGATACTATATTCCTAATGGCTTTGTCCTTGTCGTTTTTACGACAACTTAATGATCATTGATTAGTCACCAAATTGTCTCATTTAATTCAGTTAATCAAGCTTATATACATGATTAGTGTTCCACTTCAGTTCTTCTACCGTTCTGCCTATGGATTACGTTGAAGGTGGCTCACGCGTTTGAAGCGCGCGTGGAGCCATATTTCCTAAAACAGAGTTTTTTGCAAGTCCTCGAGCCTCGTGAACTAAGATATAACACGAGTAAGAATAATGATTTGGGTTAGTTACTTTTTGTCATAGATCTTGCTTAAGTAATCTTGGCTTGGCTTTTGGAATTTTAAAGAAAAAGTACACAGTTTAAAAGATACGTAAATAAATTCATTATACAATATAACCTTTATAATATAAAAGTCGATTGATTATGAAATGTGTAGCAAGAATATACACTTATTAAAAAAAAAAATCAAGAATGTGGCAGTTAATTTTACTGACATAGGTGCAGCCATTTTTTCCCTATATGAAAGGAAATAATGAGTATATTTTTTTTGTAGTTTGAACCCTCTCTTCATCGTAAACTACGCTAAATTATTACTATAACATTGAAAATTAGTTATATTCATTGATCTGTTTTTCGTTGGCTGGGCTGCCTCGTTGTAAGTTCCTTATCTTATATTCACAAGTTTAACCAAAAAGTACTTTATAATGATCGCATTAGTGGGCTACTATTATATTTCGACGATATGAAAAAGCACACAGTTTCGTTCTTTCAATTCTAATTTTCTAGTCCTTTAGAGATTAATTCATACATCTTCTATCATTTTGACTGTTGAGACACCGACCTAACTCACTAATTCATTATTTATCATGCCATCAATTATTTATCTTTTCTTCCCTTTTTGGTAAAAGCTACGTGCGCGATCCCTCGTTATGTATACCATGAAACCAGTTATGTATACCATGAAACCAGTTATGTATACCATGAAACCAAACCCTTAAGATGAAAAACGAGTCTACATCAATAAGATCTCAACTCGAATAGGCTTACAAATTCTTCAAACATAATATCAATTGCACACATCTATCATCTTGACTAAATTGCCCATTTTCATTTTGAGCTCGGAGAGAGAGAGAAAGAGAGAAAGAGAGAATGAATCAAGTTAATTAATAGTACCATTTTTTCCTGTATATATATAAATATTTGAACATATATGTTCCATTCATATGACATAGACACTGACATATGTAGTTATGTGTGTCTGAGGAGTTGCTTACTTGTGATGGATATATAATATATACAAGTGAATTTTTCTGCGGATCCGAGAAGATCTTTAAATGCTTTTTGGGATTCAAAGTACGTTATTTCTATAAGAAGCAAAGATGTGAGGCTTGTGTAGCATCATGGTCTCTGATTCCTTTTATGTGAAATTCTCCCTAAAAGACTTGTTTGGATCAGTTTGGTCCATTCCCCATTGCTACTTGGCTGAAATTTTATCATGCGCAGAAATCTTAACTGTATATCCGTTATGTGAATAAATGGGAACTATACATTATTAGAATCAATCAATATACAAACTGTTTTACAATTTCTCGTTTGCCATTTTGCTTTCAGAAACGTTGTCACCTTATCTCATTTAGATAGTGTTTGTTAAGTGTTCGAAATGAAATTCGTGAAAGCTCCATCGGATGTTGTCAACTAAGCAATCTCGGAAACCAAACAATAAATAAATATAATATAGAAAAGTATGACACATAATAATTCAAATATATGTGTTGGATTCGAGTTCTGCTAAACGATAAATAATAGTTTAAATTTTGGTTTTTACCTTTTTAGTCAAAAGAAAAAAAAAACTTTTTTTCCCTTTCTCATCGATTTCCCATAACAGTTTTAGTTTTGTGTATTTATGATTGGAACTTAGGATTTTGTAGTTTTTGATTGGATTTAACGACAGTATAATCGGTCATTAAAACAAAAGAAAACATGTTTTTATACACAAAAAATTGTTGGGTTTTTTTTTTGTCAAAAACTTATTATTAGTTAAAGAAAAAAAAAATCAATTGCCACACCACACAAATATTTGTAGAATTAAAATATTTTATTTTAATATAACTGGTAACTTTTTATTAGAACTCACGTGAATAACTAATTCCACACACTTTTATTCAAAAAATAAAAAGCTTGCATCCAAAATTTTGTTTAAAAAAAAAATTGAAAAAGAACTACAAACTTTGATTATATATAATTAGCTGAAGGTAAAAAAGCTGGATTTTCAAAACAGTTTATTACTAAAAATTTAAAACTAAAAAATACAATGAAAACATAAAGCTGTGTTTTGATTTGTTTAAATCTATTTCATCGATTTAAACCTGAATCATAGTTCAACGAATGTTTGATAAACAAAAAATTAGTGAAGCAGCAACCGACTTCCACATGTTTGCAAATGGGAATGAAACAAAAACAACGGCAAACGTTACATCTTAAAGTTCCATTTTTTTGGCTAATCTAACTATTAGTATAAATAAGATCTCTGAAACGATCCAATTGATCACCTTCATTCTTTTATAGACTTTGTTGGCTATATCATCCGATCCATCGTCTTCACCAACATCACTAGAGTCTTCTCATACTTACAAGCATAAACCTAGCAAAAAACTAAAAAATTTAAGAGATGATGATCATTAAACAACTAAACATAACACCGCACAATAACAAGAAAAAAAATTAAGATTATATCATCCACTCTTCTAACAGTACTAAAGCACTTATTTGAGTAATCTCACTCTCCGATTGTGATCTGAGGATCAGAAACTTCAGATTATCACCACTTAGAGGAACTGAGTAATGTCTTCCATGTCAACAAACGTGAGCATACAAAATCGTTAATCAGATTTTTAAAAGTACAGAAGCACCAAAAAATTCAAAGAAATGAAATATAAAAAAAAAACTTTTTATGATTTTGGATTGGCCACTCTCTGAAAGATTTTTTCTGCTGCAACTCTTGCTTCAATTTCACTTTTGATATTTACATATAAAGCAACTTTCCTTTGATGATCATCATTCTTCATATCCCATGCTGATGTCTTTTTTGGGATATAACAAGTGCCTCATTTTTTTTAATCAAAGTTTCACCTGATGAATCTTGTTTATAATTCAAACAAATGACTTTTTTTAGATAAAATAAATGCTTACAATTTTCTGATATTTTGTTTTATTTGTGCTTATAATTTGCTTTAATGTGCTTATATTTTCCAATTTCATATAACTCAAGTGTCTTTCTAGGTTTAGTTAAGTGGATTAGCGTCTTTTTAATATTAAACAATTGTCTCATTTGTGCTTATAATTCACTTTTAAATCTTTTCTCAATATAATTTATTTTTTTTTCTTTTACATTCATAATTTTATTTCAAACGAGTATCCCAGTTATAATTTAATATAAGAAAATTAAATTATCAACACTGTCAATCTAATATAGTATAAATAAAATATCAAAGTCTTTTGTTTAAAATTTTAAACAAATTAAAGATTTTTTTTTAATTAGGACTCAACAATTATGTTTTCAAAATAAAAGTAAATAAATTATTTATCTAAGCTTAATCCCAAAGTTTTTTTTAAAAGAAACCAAAGAAATTATTATTTTTAAACGATTTCAAGTAAAGAAGAAATAGAGACAAAATGTTTAGACTAAAGAGAATCCAGCTAGGATGAGCTTGGTGTAACATTCAGACTTAAGAGGATCTAGTGTTGCAGAAATTACTCCATCTTGATGATCCTTTCTAATAACAATATAATGAATCTCACAAAAATGATTAACATGATTTTAAAGAAGAAAAGAAATAAAATGAGCTTTTCTTATAAAAAAGAAGTGATCGAGAGTATGATTTACGAGTATAAAACACCCTTAAAAAATTAACCAGATGACATGACGATTGATGGATAAACTAATAAGCAATTGTTAGGTGTTTAGGTGTCCTCATTTCTTAATTCCATTACAGAGTAAGATAACGTTAGAATAAATACAATCTTTTTGCGATTAAACATTCCATTTGTTTCTTTAGTTTATCAAAAAGAAAATTCGTTAATTTCTTGCCATTTGAATTAAGTTAGTGTTTACACTTGATTATTAATTATACAGTTATATTCTACAATGTCCATGCCAGCGCAAAAATCTCATTCAAAACAAACTACCAAGACGCCTAGTCTATATAATGTAAAAATGTGTATAAAATTCAGTCTGATGAAACAAGTAATCTCATCTTTGTATCTTATAGAAAAGTATAAAGAATCAATGATAGATCGTCACAACAAGAAGTAATAATTATAACATAAAAGTTTCATTCATCAAATTCTTAAAGCGAGATTGATACACTCATACACATCACTTCACAAATTCAACTATATTTATATAACAATGCATTATTGGAGACTGATCAAGCTCCTCCACGGGTTGCTCTGGTGAACCATCCCCTGAGCGGAGCGAAAACCCCCTTTGATTTCGTCTTCTTAACCGAAGACACTCTCTCTAAAACCTTCTCTTTCTTCTTCCTCTCCTCCTCGTCGACCTCAACGCTTGACAACACACGTGTAAGCAGAGGAGAGCTCGCGAACGTGACGAGTCTTCTTTTCTCAAACTCCTCCGTCGTTACAATCGCGTCTTCAACATCTTTGGACGTGGTCGTTTGGCGATGTTCCACGAACTTGAGTTCTTCGATCTCTGGATTCTCTAGGAGAGTTGACCTTACCCTGTTGAGTCGTTGGATCTCTTTCCTCTCATGTTCGAGTTCCTCTGTTAGGGTTTGAATTCGGTTGGAGAGGCTAGTGTTTAGTTGTAGTATTCTTGTAAGAGTATTTTTCGTCTCCTCGAGCTCGAGCTTTAGGGATCGTAATCTCGGTTGAGGACACGTCGTTGAATTCGTTTCCTTTGTCCGAACCTGTAACCATATATCAAACATATGTTGTCCTAACCAGAAAATCAAAATACATGTGACATAAAAGATAAAATCAAAATATATTCCGAAAACAGAAATGTTTTTAAAGCAATTAAACATCTACCGTTACCTCTCTAAACCTAGTTGCATAGACTTCTCCAGCTAAAACTTTCTCACCGAACAAAGCGACCGCTTCTTTCACCGAGCCAAACGGTGCCCTCGTATCTATCTCCGCACGACCACCCAAGACGCTTCTACAACCATTCTCTCTCTCCATTCCACAAGCATAATAACACACAATTAATAAAACACTTATCTTAATTTTTCAGGTTTATATAATAATCCTAGAGTGTGTTAGATTCTTGGCGTTCACTACACTTGAATTTAGGTTAATGAGAAACTGAAATGATGTGATTAGGTCTAATAGTCGTTAGCTAAAACGTGACAGTCTCGATAACAACACCTCTCCCTCTCTCCTTAACCAAAAATGGGCTTAAAAAAACAAAAATGGGCCTAGTCAAAGCCCATTAAAATAGAAATGGAAAGACATTAAATAGGTTCGGTATAAACAAGTCGGCGATGAAGTCCTGAAATGTATCGGAGTTACTCAAACTCACTATTCAAAGAGAGTCACAGAGAAAAGAGGAAGAACCAAAAATGAGAGGGAAAATTGCTTAAAGAGAATCATCGTCATCATCTTCTATAGTCAATCCTCTACTCTCTGATATCTCTAGAATTGTCTCTAATTTAATTAGCTTCTGTATAAAACAACCCTAGCTTTGTTTTTTGACCTAACCTGTGTGTCACTTTGTTCTCCGGAGTGTTTAGAGATCGTCGTCGCTCTTCGTTGATCGTAGGAGACGGCGGAGCTCCTCCGCCGTGTAAATTATTTCGCTTTAGGTCATTTCTTTGTTCACCATGAGTCCAATTCAGAATTTCGAGCAACACTCTCGTCGTCTCGTGGATCCTGACCTACGTAAGCCTCTCTCTCTCTCTCTCTTTAGATAACAGAGGCTTTGATTTAAGATTCTAGAAAGATTCTCTAAAGATTCTGTCTTTTTAATGATTGGAGTTTCAGTTACTGTGAGAGAGAGAGAGAGCAATTATGATATCTCTTTGTGTTATTAAATGTTAATCCTTTTCTCTATTGGGAAACATGTTGTTTTGTTGTATAGCTATCCAGACAAGGCTGGAGATGGTGGTGGAGGTGAGAGACAGTCTAGAGATAGCTCATACGGCTGAGTATTTGAATTTCTTGAAATGCTACTTCCCAGCATTCTCAGTGATTCTTCTACAGATCACAAAGCCTCAGTTTATTGATAATCCGGAGCATAAGTTACGGAACATTGTGGTTGAGATTCTTAACCGTCTTCCTCACAGTGAGGTGCTTCGTCCCTTTGTTCAAGACCTTTTGAAAGTTGCAATGCAAGTGCTCACGACGGATAATGAAGAGAATGGGTTGATTTGCATCCGCATTATCTTTGATCTTCTTAGGAACTTTAGGCCGACGCTAGAGAATGAGGTTCAGCCGTTCTTAGACTTTGTCTGCAAGATCTATCAGATTTTTAGATACACTGTCAGCCATTTCTTCGATAATGTTAAGATGGAAGAGGTGAAGCCTGTGGAGACGTCTACTTCTTCTGATCAGTCTCTTACTCCTGTCGCGCCTGTTGGGAATGGGCAGCTTAACCCGAGTACTCGTTCGTTCAAGATAATCACGGAGAGCCCTCTTGTTGTTATGTTCCTTTTCCAGCTGTACAGCCGACTTGTTCAGACCAACATTCCTCATTTGCTTCCCCTGATGGTTGCTGCTATATCTGTCCCTGGGCCTGAGAATGTCCCTTCACATTTGAAGCCTCAGTTCATAGAGTTGAAGGGTGCACAGGTTAAGGTGAGACAATGGTTCTGTGTCAGGAAGAAAATCATACCTTTCGGTGATGTTGAAATATGATTATATTTGGGGCCGTTGCATGGTTAAGTTGACTTTGTTTTTTTTTTGGTTTATTTGCAGACGGTTTCTTTTTTGACATATTTGTTAAAAAGTTGCGCCGAATATATACGGCCGCATGAAGAAAGCATATGTAAGAGCATTGTAAATTTGCTTGTGACCTGTTCAGATTCTGCATCTATCCGAAAGGTTGAAAACCTTTTGTCCCTTTTCTTCATTTTTTTTATATGGAATTTTTTTGAGTGGTACCATCAATGGATTGCAGTTAAATTTTTTATTTTCGTTACATGACATGCAGGAACTTTTAGTCTCATTAAAGCATGTACTTGGGACGGATTTCAAGAGAGGTTTATTTCCTCTTATCGACACTCTTTTAGATGAGAGGTATGTGTGGCTTATGAAGCATCTCTGGAATTCAAAAATCTCATATATTTTGAGGAGCTGTATTGTTTAATAAGCACATCTTTTGTTTCTCCATATATATAATCTATCAATCTGACATTTTCTTCTTTCTCTTCTGTATCAGGGTTCTAGTTGGAACTGGGCGAGCTTGTTTTGAGTCTTTAAGGCCTTTGGCTTACAGCCTACTCGCGGAAATCGTTCACCACGTTCGCGGGGACCTTTCGCTTTCTCAGGTTATTATTGATGAATAGCTTTAAATTGTGTCTAAGATCGATCTTGACAGCCTATGGATTCCATTATAAGAGAAAAATACGTCGTTACAATACGCATTTATTGCTCGGTGTATGAAAAAACTTAGGAACGTAACAGATTGATTAATCTTTCTTTCCAACATCAGGCTTTCCTTTTGCAACCTTTTTTTTCTTTCCTTTTGGTCGTTCACAGTGACTGCGCTTTCCTTTACATTCTTCTGAATTGACTATAAACAACGTTGCAGCTGTCGCGGATAATCTACCTATTTTCAAGAAACATGCACGACTCTACCCTCTCTCTTAGTATCCATACAACATGTGCCCGGCTGATGCTAAATCTGGTAAGAATATATATATTCCCAACCGTGGTTGTCTTGTTTAATGTGATAAACTACTTCAAATATGCGTACTAGTTTATTGACGTTTTCTTAAGTAAGCATCAGTTCATACTTAATACTTGTGTTGGATTCAGGTAGAACCAATATTCGAGAAAGGTGTTGATCAGCAGTCGATGGATGAAGCACGGATTTTACTGGTAAACATTTACTGAGAGCACAATTTAGGATTGGTTGGCTTCTGTCTCCATTATCTTAACTCATGTATTTTTAGGGACGTATCCTGGATGCATTTGTTGGGAAATTCAGTACTTTTAAGCGTACGATTCCTCAGGTAATCCTATTCTTTAGCTAATTCTCTTCTCAACTGCATTTATTAAATATTTTACCTATTCTTGCTTTATTGAATGTTTTACCTATTCTTGCTTTGTGATAAATAGCTTTTGGAGGAGGGCGAGGTGGGAAAGGATCGGGTCACTTTGAGGGCAAAGCTTGAACTTCCTGTCCAGGTAATTTGTGTCTGTTTAAATGTTTCAATGATGACTATTACATCATAATGAGTAACCCAAAATATCAGCTAATGTGAGGTCGCATGTTAATATTTTAAACTCAATTGCTAATTTAGTGCTCGCTTATATTCTTACCTAAAATAGTCCACTTTCGTTTTCAAGTTAGATTCTTAGACTTCATACTAGGCTTTTTGTCTCTGCATAGTGCATTCTTAGTGACAACTTCGTATATTTTGTTTGGGTCAATAATTGGATATCTAGCAGCTTTTTATTAATTGGTGGACCACACTGGTTGCAGGCAGTTTTGAATTTGCAGGTTCCTGTCGAACATTCAAAAGAAGTAAATGATTGTAAGAATCTGATCAAGACACTGGTCATGGGTAAGGAATCTTGGCAGAATTATCTTTTTACATTACTTATAATTCGTTACTTGAAGATCAATATGTTTCTCGTCCTCATTCGTGTTCAGGAATGAAAACAATAATATGGAGTATAACCCATGCTCATTTGCCTCGACCTCAGGTTTGTGTTCAGTTGTTGTAATGTTTATCAGTGTTGTATTGTTTTGTCATGCACGTATATTAATTTTGAAGGTTTCTCCTGCTTCCCAGGGGTTGAACCCTCAAGCTCTTGCAGCACAAGCATCTGCTCCTCAGGGTTTCAAAGGAATGAGAGAAGATGAGGTATTGCTTGTGAGATTGCGAGATTGTTTGCTCTAGTCATTAATAGTGCGCTGCTGATAAACTTCTTTGCCTTGACGCAGGTGTGGAAAGCCTCTGGTGTTTTAAGGAGTGGTGTCCACTGCTTAGCTCTCTTCAAAGAAAAAGATGAGGAGAAGGAAATGCTTAGTCTTTTCTCCCAGATTCTTGCTATTATGGAACCTCGAGATCTAATGGACATGTTCTCTTTATGCATGCCAGAGCTTTTTGAGTGCATGATTAACAATAACCAACTGGTTCAGATATTTGCAGCACTTCTGCAAGCTCCAAAAGTCTACAAGCCATTTGCAGATGTTTTGATAAATGTACTAGTCACCAGCAAACTTGATGTTCTGAAGAATCCAGATTCAGACGCAACTAAACTAGTTTTGCATCTGTTTAGATGCATCTTTGGGGCTGTAACCAAGGCACCATCGGATTTTGAGAGAATATTACAGCACCACGTGCCTGTTATTATGGAAGTCTGCATGAAGAATGCTACCGAAGTTGAAAAACCACTTGGTTATATGCAGTTGCTCCGCACTGTATTCAGAGGTCTCGCTGGATGTAAATATGAGCTACTTCTGCGAGATTTAATTCCAATGCTGCTACCTTGTCTTAATATTCTTCTGACAATGCTCGAGGGTCCAGCTGGGGAGGACATGAAAGACCTTTTGTTAGAGCTTTGCTTGACGCTTCCTGCACGCTTAAGCTCCTTATTGCCATACCTTCCCCGTCTCATGAAGCCTCTTGTTTTCTGTTTGAGGGGAAGCGATGAGCTTGTGAGCTTGGGGTTACGCACCCTTGAATTCTGGGTTGACAGTCTGAATCCTGATTTTCTGGAACCTAGCATGGCGAATGTGATGTCTGAAGTGATCTTAGCATTATGGTCCCATTTGAGGCCGGTACCATATCCTTGGGGTGCGAAAGCTCTACAAATTCTTGGAAAGTTGGGTGGTCGCAACCGAAGATTTTTGAAAGAGCCTCTTACTCTTGAATGCAAAGATAATCCAGAGCATGGTCTCCGCTTGGTTCTTACATTTGAGCCATCCACGCCTTTCCTGGTGCCGTTGGATAAATTCATTAATCTTGCTGTCGCAGCTGTTATTCAGAGGAACCAAGGCATAGACATCTACTACAGAAAGCAAGCTCTAAAATTCCTCCGTGTATGCCTGTTGTCTCAGCTTAATTTGCCTGGCTGTGTCACTGATGTGGGTCAAACGCCCAGGCAGTTATCGACTCTGTTGCGTTCCTCTGTTGATTCATCTTGGCACAGGAGCGAATCAGTGGAAATGAAGGTTAGTTTTAATCTTAATCTGGTATAATTTGGCTCTGTAAATTGCTAGTCAAATATCGAGTTTCTTATTATACTTGTTTTACTTGCTTAGTATGCTAAAGAAAGATTCGTTTTATTAAGTGTGATGTCTTCTTGCTGTCGCAGGCTGACTTAGGAGTAAAAACCAAGACCCAGTTAATGGCTGAGAAGTCAATCTTCAAGACACTGTTGATTACCATACTTGCTGCTAGTTCTGATCCAGATCTTAGTGACTCGGATGATGACTTTGTTGTAAACATTTGCCGCCATTTTGCGATTATCTTGCATATTGACTACACCTCCTCAAATGCATCAACTAGCACTGGTCCACTTGGGGGTTCTGTGATTTCTGCGAGTTCCAGGTCCATGGGTAATCGATCATCTAACTTAAAGCAGTTAGATCCTTTGATATTTTTAGACGCGCTGGTCGATGTCCTTGCAGATGAAAACAGGCTCCACGCCAAAGCTGCTCTAAATGCGTTAAATGTGTTTTCTGAAACACTTTTGTTCCTTGCTCGTGTCAAACATGCTGATGTGCTGATGACTAGGGGTGGTCATAATGCTTCCATGATTGTCTCGAGCCCTTCTACGAATCCAGTATATTCGCCCCATCCAAGTGTGCGAATACCAGTGTTTGAACAACTTTTGCCCCGGCTCTTGCATGGTTGTTATGGGAGCACATGGCAAGCCCAGATGGGAGGAGTTATGGGGTTAGGTGCATTGGTGGGGAAAGTGAATGTTGAAACATTATGTCATTTCCAAGTAAAGATTGTGCGTGGTCTGGTTTATGTTCTAAAGAGGCTTCCCGTTTATGCTAGCAAAGAGCAAGAAGAGACAAGTCAGGTTCTTATGCAGATTCTACGAGTGGTTAATAATGTCGACGAAGCAAACAGTGAAGCTCGTAGAAAAAGCTTTCTAGATGTTGTAGAATATCTGGCTACAGAGTTGTTCAATCCTAACGCATCCATCCCTGTGAGGAAGAATGTACAGAACTGCCTTGCACTTTTGGCTAGTCGAACTGGAAGTGAGGTAACTGAGTTGCTTGAGCCTTTGTACCAACAATTGCTGCAGCCACTTATAATGCGTCCACTCCGATCAAAGACAGTTGATCAACAGGTGCCTCACACTGCTATGTTTCTTTTGTGCATCTCTTTTTGGCAGTATCTTCCTCTTGGTCTTTAATTTTACCTTATTTAATTTACCTTACAGGTTGGAACAGTTGCAGCTCTGAATTTTTGCTTGGCACTGAGGCCTCCCCTTCTAAAAGTGACTCCAGAGTTGGTTAATTTTCTGCAAGAAGCATTACAAATAGCTGAGGCCGATGAAACTGTATGGGCTGTGAAGTTGATGAATCCTAAAGTGGTTACATCACTGAACAGGCTTCGGACAGCTTGTATCGAGCTCCTGTGCACAACTATGGCATGGACCGACTTCCGAACGCAAACTCACAATGAACTACGTGCCAAGATAATTTCCATGTTTTTCAAGTCTCTAACGTGTAGAGCACCAGAAATTGTGGCGGTTGCTAAGGAGGGTTTAAGACAGGTTCGTAACTTTCATTTATCTTAATCAGGTTTCTTGCATGCACGTTGAATTTGAATATGCGGAGCTTGCTCAGCTGAGTTGTCATAGGAGTCTATTTCCTTATCTATCTTTGTCATTTTGTTCTCTTTATAAACTAGGTACTATTTTGAAACTCTATTTTCTAATTTAGGTTATCAATCAACAACGAATGCCCAAGGAACTTCTTCAGAGTAGCCTCAGGCCGATACTAGTTAATTTGGCACACACAAAGAATCTCAGTATGCCGTTACTGCAAGGTCTGGCACGCCTGCTTGAACTTCTGTCAAATTGGTTTAATGTGACATTAGGAGGAAAGTTGCTGGAGCACCTTAAGAAATGGTTGGAGCCGGAGAAACTTGCCCAGTCCCAGAAATCATGGAAAGCTGGAGAAGAGCCAAAAATAGCAGCTGGTAATTTAGGTTTTGAACATATTTTAATCGATTCCTGGTTATATGATTACTCACCAAAACTCTTATTTTGTTTCTGTGGCAGCTATTATCGAGCTCTTCCACTTACTTCCACATGCTGCTTCAAAATTTCTAGATGAACTTGTAACCTTAACAATTGAATTAGAAGCAGCTCTTCCTCCTGGACAAGTGTACAGTGAGATTAATAGCCCATACCGTCTACCGCTTACCAAGTTCTTGAATCGATATGCAAGCCTCGCTGTTGATTATTTTCTTTCTAGATTAAGTGAACCAAAATATTTCCGAAGGTGAGGACAATGTCTTTTGATAAGTTTGTAGTTCACTGCATCTTGTTATAGGTTAACTGTGATCTTGGAGTGCATTTGTCCCAAAAATGCTAACGATAGCTGCTTGTTTCTTTATTAAAAACTCAGGTTTATGTATATAATCCGATCAGATGCGGGCCAACCATTAAGAGAAGAACTAGCAAAGTCTCCACAGAAGATCCTTTCATATGCGTTTCCTGAAATTTTGCCAAAACCTGATGCTACAATGAGCATGGCAGCGTCAACTCCTCCAGCTACATCTTGCGGAGATGAAAATCTTGTCTCTGTTAAAGCAGAGAGTTCTAACGCGGCACCAACAAAGGCTAACGCAGCATCGGATGCGTATTTTCAGGGTCTCTACCTCATTAAAACAATGGTGAAACTGATACCCAGCTGGCTGCAGAGTAACCGCAGTGTTTTTGATACCTTGGTACTCATTTGGAAATCACCTTCAAGGATATCTCGCTTACAGAACGAGCAAGAGCTGAATTTAGTTCAGGTATTTTCTTCTATCTCGGCTGTTTAGTGAATAATCTTCATTTCGGGTTATGTAAGAATTAAGATATTTGAATAGTTGGTATCTGAAGTCGTTTATGTTCTCAATTTCACAGGTGAAAGAGAGCAAATGGCTTGTTAAGTGCTTCTTGAATTATCTAAGGCATGAAAAATCTGAAGTGAATGTTCTCTTCGATATTCTCTCGATTTTCTTGTTCCATAGCCGCATTGACTACACCTTTTTGAAGGAATTCTACATTATTGAGGTATCTGAGAGTTTCAAATTTACTTACAAGATGCCTTCTGTCTTCATTTAGTTCACACACTTTTCAGCTCTAGTACTAGTATAATAACTGGGATCTATTCAATCAGGTTGCAGAAGGTTATCCGCCCAACATGAAAAGAGCACTGCTCCTGCATTTTCTTGACCTTTTCCATTCCAAGCAACTCGGCCATGATCATTTAGTTCAGGCAATGCAAATGCTTATTCTTCCATTGCTTTCCCATGCTTTCCAGAACGGCCAAACATGGGAGGTTGTTGACCCTGAGATAGTCAAAATCATTGTGGAGAGGCTTCTTGATCCACCTGAAGAGGTCGGTTCCTTCTCTCCCCTGAATAACTTGCATTGTGGGGAAGATTGCTGTATAATTGTCATGCTGATTATTATTGTATCTTTACCGTTTTTTTTTAGGTAACTCTGTAGAGATGTTTTGCTTTTTTTTATCCGCTTGTTCAGATTATCAGGATTTTAGTATTGTTTTATTGTTAAATCTCCCCTTATTTGTTGTAGGTTTCGGCTGAATATGATGAACCTTTGAGGATCGAACTTTTGCAATTGGCAACTTTGCTTCTAAAATATCTTCAGAGTGACTTGGTTCATCATAGAAAAGAGCTCATTAAGTTTGGATGGAATCATCTCAAAAGGGAAGAGAGTGCCAGTAAGCAGTGGGCATTTGTTAATGTTTGCCACTTTTTGGACGCTTATCAGGCTCCCGAGAAAATTATTCTTCAGGTACCATTTAAATTTGCTGTACCATTTTATGTCAGTGATGTTTTTTGATTTTCTCGAAGAATGATAAACAATCCTTTTAACTTTTGAGATCAGCGTATTTCATGTTGACCTCCTCTTTCGGTTGGTAAAACCCTGCAGATTATGTCATAACCTTTGTATATGACTGAGTCAATTATTAGCTTAAGCTAGATCTGAATGCATGTATGTCATAAAAATGCATCTTTGTTAGATTTAATGATACTATGACATGCAATGGGTAGTTTTCGTCTACGGGGATACCCTTCCCTAAATCTGAGTAAGCTGAAGAGACTGCAAAACAACTTCTTTTTAACTGACACAAATGTATTTGCCAATTGCATGTAGGTTTTTGTTGCGCTTCTTAGAACATGCCAGCCAGAGAATAAGATGCTAGTTAAGCAAGCCCTGGACATTCTAATGCCAGCATTACCTAAAAGGCTACCTCTTGGGGATTCACGCATGCCAATTTGGATAAGATATACCAAAAAAATATTGGTGGAGGAAGGTCATTCAATTCCAAATTTGATCCACATTTTCCTGCTTGTTGTTCGGCATTCAGATCTCTTTTACAGCTGTAGAGCACAGTTTGTCCCTCAGATGGTGAATTCTTTGAGTCGTCTAGGTTTGCCATATAATACTACTGCAGAGAATAGGCGGCTGGCAATTGAACTTGCTGGATTGGTTGTCAGCTGGGAAAGGCAAAGACAGAATGAAATGAAAATGGTCACTGATACTGATGGAACAAGTCAGGCTACTGATGAATTGCATACTTCATCTGGTGCTGATCCCAAGCGTTTAACAGATGGATCTGCCACATCAGAAGATCCAAGTAAACGAGTTAAAATTGAACCTGGTCTCCAATCAATCTGTGTCCTGTCACCTGGCGGTGGATCATCAATTCCCAACGTGGAAACTCCTGGATCTGCTACCCAGCCTGACGAGGAATTCAAGCCAAATGCTGCCATGGAAGAAATGATCATTAATTTTCTCATAAGAGTAAGGCTTTACGCTCAAACCATGTCACCTCATGTCTAAGAGCTTATGTGCATAATACTGCTCCAGCTATAACAAATTCATTTATTTGTGTTTAGCAGACATGATCGTAGTTCTATTTTAAAGATATTTTGCTTTCTTGAACAGGTAGCATTGGTAATTGAGCCTAAGGACAGGGAAACCAACACTATGTACAAACAAGCATTAGATTTGCTTTCACAAGCTTTGGAGGTTTGGCCAAATGCTAACGTCAAGTTCAACTATTTAGAAAAATTGCTGAGCAGCATGCCACCGTCTCAGTCAGATCCGTCAACAGCACTTGCTCAGGGTTTGGATGTCATGAACAAAGTTCTAGAGAAGCAGCCACATCTTTTCATTAGGAACAACATCAGCCAGATTTCGCAGGTATACTTGCTGCAGTAAACTTTAATTCTAATATTTGGAACAGAATAATGCTTTTTGCCTGTTGCACACAAGATTGACTGTTTGTTACTTCACCAGATTCTTGAACCATGTTTCAAACACAAGATGCTCGATGCTGGTAAATCGTTATGCTCCTTGTTGAAGATGGTCTTCACGGCATTCCCACTGGATGCAGCTAGTACACCTCCCGACATAAAGCTATTGTACCAGAAAGTCAATGAGCTGATAAATAAACATGTGAGTGCTGTTACTGCTCCACAAGCTTCAGGCGATGATAACTCTTTTGGTTCAATTAGCTTTGTACTTCTTGTCATCAAAACCTTGGCCAAGGTACACAAAAACTTCGTTGATTCATATGTGTTGGTGCGTATCCTTCAACGCCTTGCGCGGGACCTGGGATCAGCAGTGGGTTCTCATCCTAAACAAGTACGTTATTCTTACTTAATAACTTGTTTTTGTGCTAATAGATCAACAGTGCTTGCTTTTCGTTTTATGGGAACCTTAAATGGAAATTATATTCATGTGGCTTTTGCCATATTAGTGAGCATTGGAATCTGCTATGCATATTTTCAGCTTTATACCAGTGACTTTAATTAATGTATGGTAAGATCTTAGGATTTAGACGGGTTCCGCTCATTCTTCACCTTGCTGGTCCAATTCATTTGCTTTATGTTATTTGCGGGCCTGCCTCTTTAGATACCATTTCGATCAGTTTTTTTAGCTCCTACAGTTTATCATTTTTTTGTCGCCGTCTACTAATGGACTGGGACTAAAGGACCTAGTTATTCCCCAATCATAGCTTACTCTCCCCCTTTTCATTTCCATTTCCAGGGCCAGCGAGCAGATTCAGATTCTGCAGTAACTTCTTCTCGTCAAAGTGCTGATGTTGGATCAGTCATATGTAATATAAAGTCGGTCTTGGAACTTATTGATGACACGGTCATGCTTATACCAGATTGCAAAAGATCTGTTACTCAAATACTGAACACCTTGCTTTCCGAAAAGGGTACTGATGCTAGTGTGCTTCTCTGCATACTAGACATGATAAAGAGGTGGGTTGAGGATGATTTCAGCAAAACAGGTGCATCTGGAATGTCTAGTTCTTTCCTTACCCAAAAGGATGTAGTTGCTTTTCTCAATAAGCTTTCATATATTGATAAGCAACACTTCTCATCTGATGCTTTGGAAGAGTGGGATCAGAAGTACCTTCAGCTGTTATATGGACTTTGTGCTGATTCAACAAAGTACGTTTTTTGCTTTATAATCTTTTTTTGTTCCTTACTCACATCATTGCTTTTATAAGAGGGGTAATATTATCTTCATCTAATCATTGAATAGGTACCCTCTGGCCCTACGACAAGAAATCTCTCTGAAAGTTGAAAGACATTTTATGCTTGGTTTACGGGCAAGGGATCCTGAGATGAGAAGGAAGTTCTTCTTGTTATATCACGAGTCTCTCGGAAAAAATTTGTTCGCAAGGTTGCAGTACATTATTCAAGTCCAGGATTGGGAAGCTTTAAGTGATGTTTTTTGGCTCAAACAAGGTCTTGATCTCCTTCTTGCTATCTTAGTCGAGGACAAGCCAATTAGTCTGGCGCCAAATTCTGCCAGGGTACCACCACTTTTGCCTTCTGATAATCCTGGAATACAGCATCAACCTCTTGCTACCTTAGAGGGTCCTGAAGAAGTTGCTTCAATGTTTGACAACATTGTTACGAAGCATGCACAATTTCTGAGCGCGACAAGCAAACTTCAGGTGATTACGAACCATTTTGAAACTTCCTTCGTGTTATCATGGTGCTATCTCTATTTTGCTTGAAGTTTTTTTTTTTTTTTGAATTTCCGCTATAGGTAGCTGATGTTGTTATCCCTTTAAGGGAGTTAGCACACACGGATGCCAATGTTGCATATCATCTGTGGGTTTTGGTATTCCCAATTGTATGGGTAACTCTGCTCAAGGAAGAACAAGTAGCGTTGGCTAAACCTATGATTTCTCTCCTGTCAAAGGACTACCATAAGAAGCAACAAGGACACCGGCCTAATGTTGTGCAAGCACTTCTGGAAGGGCTTCAGTTGAGCCACCCTCAGCCTAGGATGCCTAGTGAGCTTATCAAATATATTGGAAAAACGTACAATGCATGGCATCTCGCATTGGCGTTGCTAGAAAGCCATGTGATGTTGTTCATGAACGACTCAAAATGTGCTGAGTCTCTTGCTGAGCTTTATCGTTTGTTAAATGAAGAAGATATGAGATTTGGGTTATGGAAGAAGAGGTCCATCACTGCTGAAACCAGAGCTGGACTCTCATTAGTTCAGCATGGTTTCTGGCAGCGTGCTCAGAGCCTCTTCTATCAGGCAATGGTTAAGGCAACCCAAGGCACTTATAATAACACAGTGCCAAAGGCCGAAATGTGTCTGTGGGAGGAGCAGTGGCTTCACTGTGCTACTCAGCTTGGTCAATGGGATGCGCTGGTAGATTTTGGAAAAAGCATTGAAAATTATGAAATCCTGCTTGATGGTCTTTGGAAACTACCAGATTGGGCATATTTGAAGGACCATGTGATACCAAAGGCACAAGTGGAAGAGACTCCAAAGCTTCGCTTGGTTCAAGCTTATTTTGCCCTTCATGACAGAAATTCTAATGGTGTCGGAGATGCTGAGAACATAGTTGGGAAAGGCGTTGATCTTGCATTGGAACAGTGGTGGCAGTTGCCTGAAATGTCTGTTCATGCTAGAGTGCCACTACTACAGCAATTCCAACAACTAGTTGAGGTTCAGGAGTCTGCAAGAATTCATGTTGACATCGCAAATGGGAACAAAGTTTCAGGAAATGCTGCTGTTGGTGCACTGGGAAATCGTTATGCAGATCTGAAGGATATTCTCGAGACTTGGAGGCTGAGGACTCCAAATGAATGGGACAATATGACAGTCTGGTATGATATGCTGCAGTGGAGGAATGAAATGTATAATGTTGTTATTGAAGCGTTTAAGGACTTCGCTGCTTCAAATTCTCCACTTCATCACCTTGGGTTCCGTGACAAAGCTTGGAACGTCAATAAGCTTGCCAGGATAGCTCGGAAACAAGGGCTTTATGATGTTTGTGTACAGATACTTGAAAAAATGTATGGACACTCGACAATGGAAGTACAGGTACATTTCTTTAAGGTCTTTAATTTTTGCAGAATTTTGGGCAAAGTTGAATTAATAGCTGAATTCTTTACAAGAGCTCTGCATCTTTGGTATTTTTTTTTTTTTGGATTCAAAATTTGCCAAGTTTGCTAGCTTGTTTCTATTGTTTGAGCTTGGATTATTGTTATTAATGAAGGTATCTTCCTCATCTTTCTTTTTGGGTGTGTGAATGCAGGAAGCCTTTGTTAAAATCAGAGAGCAGGCAAAAGCTTATCTGGAAATGAAGGGAGAGCGTGCTAGTGGTCTTAATCTGATCAATAGCACTAATTTGGAGTATTTTCCAGATAAGATCAAAGCAGAGATCTTTCGTCTGAAGGGGGATTTTCATTTGAAGTTAAATGACACCGAAGGTGCTAATATTGCATATTCCAATGCAATCTCCCTGTTCAAGAATTTACCCAAAGGATGGATAAGCTGGGGAAACTATTGTGACATGGTATTTCTTATGATTGTGTTGTGTTTCTTATTTGCTCTTAACATTCCTCTATGTGTCGTACTCCTTGTACTTATATGATACTCTTTTGTAGGCCTATCAAGAAACACAAGATGAAATCTGGCTCGAATATGCTGTCAGTTGCTTTCTTCAGGGTATAAGATTTGGAGTTTCCAATTCCCGAAGTCATATAGCTCGTGTTCTTTATCTTCTTAGCTTCGATACAGCGAATGAGCCTGTTGGCAGGGTGTTTGATAAACACTTAGAACAAGTCCCTCACTGGGTGTGGCTTTCTTGGATCCCACAGCTGTTGCTTTCCCTACAAAGAACCGAAGCACCCCATTGCAAATTAGTCTTGCTGAAAATTGCTGCAGTCTTCCCACAGGTAATTAACCTTATAGCGTTTTGTGACTAAATCGCGCATTTTGATTATCTCATCTGAGTATGTGGGGATTTTCTGTTTCAGGCTCTCTATTACTGGTTGCGCACATACCTACTGGAACGACGTGATGCGGTAAATAAGTCTGAACTTGGCAGATTAGTTTTGGCTCAAAGAATGCAGCAAAATGCTTCTGGTGTAGCGGGTCATGGTGGAGGCAATTTACCATCGGAAACTCATCAAGGCGCTCAAACTAGTGGAGCCAGTGGAACCCATGACAGCGGTAACCCACATGGCCAAGAAAGTGAACGCTCGACAGAAAATAATCCCCATCCCGGGAATGATCAATCCATGCACCAAAGCAGCTCTACTATCAATGAAAACAATGAAAATACAGCGAGACGCAACGGTGCATCCCTGGCAATCTCTGCGGCGGGTGCTTTTGACGCTGCCAAGGATATCATGGAAGCTCTTAGGAGTAAACATAACAACTTAGCCAGTGAACTCGAGGTAATATTTTCTCTCTTTGTATATGGGAAGAAAGAAGTAGTTTCCATCAGATTCTGACCCAACTGTGATCTGTCCTGCCTCTTTTGTTTGGATGATCTAAGCAAGTAGTCTTCCTTTTCAGGTGCTTCTCACGGAAATAGGTTCGAGATTTGTTACATTACCTGAAGAAAGATTGCTGGCTGTGGTAAATGCTCTGTTGCATCGTTGCTACAAGTATCCAACTGCTACCACTGCTGAGGTTCCCCAACCGCTCAAAAAAGAACTGTCGGGTGTCTGCAGAGCTTGTTTCTCGGCAGATGCTGTGACCAAGCATGTCGAGTTTGTGAAAGAGTACAAACAGGATTTTGAGCGTCACCTTGATCCAGAAAGCACAACTACATTCCCGGTCACCCTTGCTGAGCTGACAACGCGACTCAAAAAATGGAAAAACATTCTTCAGAGCAACGTTGAAGACAGGTTTCCGGCTGTGTTGAGATTGGAAGATGAAAGCAGGGTATTGCGTGATTTCAATGTTGTTGACGTGGAGATACCAGGGCAGTACTTTGTTGACCAGGTAGAATGAAGTTTCTTATTTGAGTAAAATTAGATTACTTTTCGCGTGCACTTAATTTAGTCTTAATCTGTTTGTGAAATTAATCATGCGTTCAACTATCCAGGAAGTAGCACCTGATCATACAGTAAAGCTGGATAGGGTTGGAGCAGATGTACCTATTGTTCGAAGGCACGGAAGCAGCTTCAGGCGGTTGACTCTTATTGGCTCAGATGGCTCGCAGAAGCATTTCATAGTCCAGACATCATTGACGCCTAATGCGAGAAGTGATGAACGCATCTTGCAGCTTTTCCGTGTGATGAACCAAATGTTTGATAAGCATAAGGAATCAAGAAGACGACACATTGGAATTCACACTCCAATCATCATTCCTGTCTGGTCTCAGGTGATTTTAAATACCATAATTTCAGATTTAATGTGCTGCTGGATAAGTAAATTTTATGTGTGGTTGTTCATTGTACAAGATTTCCTCAAATCTTAATATAGAAGATGTTCAGGAACTCTCTCTCTCTCTCTCTCAGCATGGTCTTTAAACAACATATTTGGTTTTCAGGTTCGAATGGTTGAGGATGATCTCATGTACAACACTTTCCTTGAGGTGTATGAGAATCACTGTGCACGGAATGACCGAGAGGCAGATCTTCCAATTAACCACTTCAAGGAGCAACTCAATCAAGCTATATCAGGGCAAGTCTCAGCAGAGGCAATAGGAGATCTTCGTTTGCAGGCTTACAGTGATATCACAAAAAACTTGGTCAATGACAGTATATTCTCTCAGTACATGTACAAAACATTGATGAGCGGAAGCCATATGTGGGCCTTCAAGAAGCAGTTTGCAGTTCAGCTAGCTGTCTCCAGTTTCATGTCCTTCATGCTACAAATTGGTGGGAGGTCCCCGAACAAGGTCTTGTTTGCAAAAAACACCGGGAAAATGTTCCAGACAGATTTTCACCCTGCCTATGACGCCAACGGGATGATCGAGTTTAACGAACCCGTGCCTTTCCGTCTGACAAGGAACATGCAAGCGTTCTTCTCTCAGTTTGGAGTCGAAGGTCTTCTCATGTCATCCATGTGTTCAGCAGCTCAAGCAGTGATCTCCTCCAAGGTAAAGTGATATATACAAAAGCTAATGGGTTGATATTCAACAAGCGATTGATTGATCTCTGATCTCTGATATCTATTTTCTTTTGCAAATATCCAGCAAAACGATCATCTTCGGTATCAACTGGCTATGTTCTTCCGTGATGAATTGCTGTCGTGGTTTGGAAGACGACCTCTTGGTGTGCCGATTCCTCCTGTTGGAGGGATTGCTACATTGAACTCAGCCGAACTGAAGGAAAAAGTTAACTCCAACGTGAAAGATGTCATTGGCCGGATCAGAGGAATAGCCCCACAGTACTTTTCCGAAGAGGTACATTTATCATCTGTCATCATTTATCATCTGTCATCATTTATCATCATCTATCATCATCATTATATAAGCTGAACCATATTTGATGGGTTTTGTTTTGTAGGATGAGAACATCGTGGAGCCACCACAATCGGTGCAAAGAGGAGTGAACGAGTTGGTGGAGGCAGCCTTGTCGCCTCGCAACTTATGTATGATGGATCCAACATGGCATCCTTGGTTCTAACTTCAAAATACTTCAGAAAATTTCTGTTTCAGTATTTTTAATTTAAGATGGTAGCTAACGTTATTCTCATTAGGTTGTAAATATTTGTAACTTTGTGTATGACATTTATCACTCCTTTTTGTTGTTCAGTAACATTTTCTGTACTATATATTAAATGTACTTTTGCAATCCTTTAAACTCGAAAATGTATTGAGAGTTGAGGAAAATAAGATTGATCTCTTTGTTAATGTTTTGGGTAAAAATTAACTAATCCAAGTAACGTTCCTGAACCGGCGAGGCTGACCTTAACCGATTTTGGTTTAACCGTTGCTCTAGAGCATAATTAGAAAAGCGTTAGAGTTAGACCATAGTTGGATTCGGTTGAATTCGGTTAAATTCGGTTAGATTATACATTTTGTCGACCGGGTTGGATTCGGTTAGGTGTTTTCGGGTTTAGGTAATTCGAATTATAGTGAAGAAGCTGCGAAGCTGCAGCACTAATGGCGGATTTGCAGAGGTTTCTACGAGAACGCTGCTTAAGCGTTTCCAACATCCCAGAAAAAGGCCGCTCTCTCTTCACCTCCAGAGATTTCCTTCCAGGTTCTTCTCTATCCCTCTCTCTGTTTCGGAGGGTTTTAACGTTACTTGATAATTTACTTTTTTTGCTTCAGGAGAAGTGATTATAAGCCAAGAGCCTTATGTTTCTGTTCCCAATAATAACTCGTTGGAGTCAAGATGTGATGGATGTTTCAAGACCAATAACTTAAAGAAATGTTCTGCTTGTCAAGTGGTTTGGTACTGTGGGAGCTCATGCCAGGTTATTATAATGGAGTCCTTTTTCATTTGAGATGAACTTCGAATTGATGATTTGATTTGTATAGTAAATGAGTTTCCTTTTTTCAGAAGTCAGAGTGGAAGTTGCATCGACATGAGTGTATAGCTCTCTGTAGGCTTGAGAAGGAGAAACGTATGTTAGTGACTCCTACAATACGCTTGATGGTTAAACTTTACATCAAGAGGAGTCTACAGAATGAAAAGGTTCTCTCTTGGGCTCTTGCTATGAGCTATGTTGAAATGTGTGATTTTTATAGTAGCTTATTGTATCCTGAACTCTTAATGTGTTTATCTTGTCCAGGTCATGCCAATCACGACGACGGACAATTACAGTTTGGTGGAAGCTTTGGTGTCCCGTATCCTTTCTGTTTTGGGCTTTAGTTTTGTGAAATTGATAATCTACTTTATCCTAGAAGAGTTGCTTATTCTTGATGTCTTCTTTAACTTTTATTTGGTAGACATGTCTGAGCTTGATGAAAAGCAGCTGATGTTGTATGCGCAGATGGCTAATCTTGTGAACTTGATTCTTCAGTTTCCTAGTATTGATCTAAAAGAGATTGCCGAGAACTTTTCAAAGGTTCAAACTTTATTGTTTTGATTTACTGTTATACAGATAGGCTGGTGATGATATGATTTTGCATCTGAAAACTTATTTGGTACACTAGGAGTCTTCTCCTGGAATGCTGTTTAGTGATGATTATTTTAGCCACTTTCATTTCTACTGAATGCAGTTCTCGTGCAATGCTCATTCCATTTGTGATAGCGAATTGAGACCTCAGGGGATAGGACTGTTTCCATTGGTTTCCATCATTAATCACAGGTAATTGCTTCATTCACCTGTTTTGTTTGTCTTCTTTAATCAGTTTATTTCATGCCCAACTCTTTTTCCTCTGTAGCTGCTCTCCCAATGCGATTTTAGTATTCGAAGAACAGGTGGCTGTTGTTCGAGCTATGGAGAACATATCGAAGGATTCAGAGGTAGTTTCTGCTTTGTTTCATCTTGAGTCTTTCGTATATGCTACTTGCACACTGACATATAGCTGTTAGATCCTTTGTCTTTGATCAGGTAACTATCAGCTATATTGAAACCGCTGGAAGCACTCTAACTCGGCAGAAGTCTCTGAAAGAACAGTACCTCTTCCACTGTCAGTGCGCCCGATGCAGTAACATTGTAAGTAGTCACTAATTCTTCCACTTATGGACGAATAGAGTTTGCACTTGACCACTCAATAATGTTGATTTCTGACAACCTGTACCAACATTTGTCATACCTAAGGGAAATCCTCATGATATTGAAGAAAGTGCAATTTTGGAAGGCTATCGGTGTGCGAATGAGAAGTGTACTGGTTTCTTACTCCGTGATCCTGGTATGCGATGATTTGACTACATAGTTTACGTGTCTAAGAACATTCTTGATCCCTCTCATCCCCTTTCGTTTGGCGCTTGCAGATGAAAAAGGCTTTGTTTGTCAGAAATGCACGCTTCTGAGGAGTAAGGATGAGGTTAAAAAGTTAGCGCGGGATGTCAAAATATTTTCAGAGAAGGCTCCTGCATCTCCTTCCGCAGAAAGTATATGTTGCCCGCTTTGCTTCCCTAATGCTTGCACTTATATGTCCAAAGTCCAAACAAGATGTGTGCTTATCGTAGTTACATTGAGCTATGTTGCAAGTTGTCTTATAAAATCTTTAACCATTTTCAGATAAACAAGACGCTATTGCGCTACATAAGACAGTGGAAAAACTACAAGATAAGCTTTACCATTCTTTCTCCATCACTTTAATGAGAACGCGTGAAAAACTTCTCAAGGTACGTTTCTTTTGGAAAGTAGGTTTTGGACTTTTGGAAGTTGTGCAGAGTTTTAAAATGACGATACAAATATGGTGTCTAAAGCTTGCGATTACGCATTCCTTTGCAGATGCTAATGGAAGTAGAAAGCTGGAGAGAAGCTTTGAATTACTGCAGACTAATAGTTCCTGTTTACCAAAGTATGTCTTCTTCATCTGGAAGGTCACTTTGCTTCTTGACGCAGGAAGTTTGATTAATAGTTTTTCTTTTGGAGACCTTAGAATCCGATAGGCAGGCTTATAGTATTGTAGAATTAAAATTTCAAACAAAACGTAAAAGCTCTTTACGAAGTTTGGTCTATTTGTATTTTCTTAGAGTTTCTGTACAAACTAATTGCAACTGAGCTAACTGTGCTAGCACTAGTGGCCACGAATTAATTAAAATGCTTAGCGAAGTTTGCAGATATGTGACGTTATGATATGATTGTAAAATCATTTAAATGCTTTTGGTGGTTATATGTAACTTGTGCTTACTTTGTTCGTATACTTGCAGGAGTATATCCAGCAACCCATCCTTTGATTGGACTTCAGTTCTATACCCAGGGAAAACTCGAATGGTATCAAAACTTCTTTTATTCTTTCTTTCATATAATGTATTAACTGGATTAGATTTTGAGCTTCAAAAACTGAAATAGAATTTGAAGAGAGATTAATACTCTATATGACAACATTTCAATGCTCCCATCGGAATCCATATGACCAAATAAACGTTTCCTAACACTATCAAAAGCTGCTTTACTTACGTATAGTGCTTAAAAGACTCTTCTACTGTGACTAGTATGGTGGTACGATAAACTTGTTTGTTTATAAAGCCTTATAATTTGATAGCCCTAAGTTTGAATCTTCGCGGATACAAACACTGATTCATGGTGTGCATGTAGGAACTTTTCAACCGTAGCTTTCTACATGTATCTGAATCCGAATGCTATAACTTGGAACGGTTTCTATCATGTTATGTTGATGGAAAGCATAATTGTTATGTTTCAGGTTGCTAGGGCAAACCGAAGAGGCGGTGAGTTCACTGGTTGTGGCATTTGACATTCTGCGGATTAGCCACGGAACAAGAACACCTTTCATGAAAGAGCTCTCAGCAAAGTTGGATGAAGCTCGTGCAGAAGCTTCTTATAAGTTGCTTGCAACAAAAGATGGCAACTATTAAGTTTGATCTTACTTTTCTCCTCGTGAATCACTTTCTTTACTCTCGGCAAATCTTGAAGTGTCTCGAAAAATTCTAGAGCTGAAAAACTGATAAAAATTTGTATTTGATTAACTATAATTTAAATATGCTATAAAAAGAGAAAAAAGATAACATAAAGTAGGAAAGAGATTTTAGTTTATTAAAAGGAAAAGATAGTATTGAATTTTCAAGTCTCAAAAGACATCCTGATGAAGAATATGTTTAATTATACAAAATTTATTCCCATACTTAATTAATGCCTAAAATTCTACAGTCTATCTATGTTATTAATTTAAAATAAAAATATGAAATTAACCTTCAGTTATGGTGTTATATTACGAAATATATCATTAGTATTTAATGAAATTTTAAAAATTTCATGAAAGATAATAGTTTCAAATCTTTTTTAACTAATTAATTTATAATATCTTTCAATATCTTTTTTATTTGAAATATAAATGTATCTTTCCTTTTGAATTATAACATAATTCTATAGGAATTTTTTTAGTCTCTTTCAATATTTTAAAAATTATTAATAAATTTGTAGTTATTATTAAAAAATTATTATAAATTAATTAGAATTAAATTTTAATCGATAAAACCAAATAATTAAAATCCTATGTTATATTAAATATTTTTTAAACGTCAATATATATATAACCAAATAATTAAAATCCTATGATATATAAATATTTCTTAAACATCAATATAATTAAACCGATATAAATATTATAATTAATAATTTAACTTGATAATAATTTAATATATTAGAAATTAGTCAATATTTAATATTATTATATTGTGTGACATGTTAAAACGATTTACGGTTTTTCATCAATTTTTTTTCAAATCATGTAAAATAATATAAAACCACTATAAAATAAATTAGTCCATCTTAATTGTATTTTTTTTAAAATGAATATCGACTATTAAAAATAGATTAAGAAAATAGGTTAAATTATTATAATTATACACAAATTAAAATAAGTTTAACGGATCATTCATCTCATACTGACTATTCTTATTCTATAAAATATTCATCTAAAAATTACAAATTTGATAAGATAAACATTAGAAATAAACACAATTAGTTAATACTTATAAAACATAAGCACGGATCATAACCTAGTATTATTATTGAAACAGAAAGAAAATATCTCAGTGTTGTAAATGCAAAATAAGTTGCAAAAAAAAAAAAAAAAGCCATGGAGGCAAAACACATTATTTTAAAATCTGTTGATAATGAACCGGTTCTATTAATTACCTTCTATATTGTAAATATTTACATTAACTAGAGTCCAGACTAACCAGAATGTATCAAACCAAAACCGGTGATAACTAAATGGTCGGACCTTCTGACTTTATCATATTAACTTCTCCTCGCAACATTGACCTGAGTTTAGACCATAATGCAACAAATAATCGTGTTCTTTTTTTTTTCTTTCTTTTACGACAGGTTAGATGATTTCATTTATTTTGACATTAGTTTCATTTATTTTTCTCATTTTCCCTATAGTTATAGTTATCGTTTCACCAGAAATTATCAAAATAACATTGTTAAATGGAAAACTAAAATGTTTGTGTCCCTCCATAGAAAATTCTAGTTTCTTTTACCAACGCATAATCGAAGCTTCTCCTTCTACCCTTTTCTCTCTCTCTCTCTCTCCTTCATTTCACACGATTTCTGTCTGGCAATGCTGTTTCGATGGCGACCTCATTTTCTATTCATTAATGCCACAAAACTAATAATCTTTCGAGAAAACATCCTCCTCGGCCTCGCGTAGGGTCCAGAAACCGAAACCATCAAAACAATGGGTCTCTGTTTCTCCTCCGCCAAAGTCTCCGGCCGGCAACACCGTAGCCCCCGGAATCCCAATCCACATCATCCTCTCGCCGTGGCTAAACACAGACCGCCTCAAACGCCATGTTCTTTCATGGCCGTTACCATCCAAAAAGACCACAGGACCCAACCACGACGAAACTCGAACGCCACGACGACTAAAAAGACCCCACCGCATACGCAGACGCGGCAGACCCCACCGCATACGCAGACACGGCAGACGCCACCTCACGGGAGGGCGAGAGAGAAAGTTAGCAATAATAACGTGAGGAGACATGGTGAAACGATCCCTTATGGTAAGCGAGTTGATTTTGGGTACGCTAAAGATTTTGATAACCGTTACACCATCGGGAAACTGCTCGGACATGGCCAGTTCGGTTATACATATGTCGCTACCGATAAAAAAAACGGAGATCGTGTCGCCGTCAAGAAAATTGATAAGGCTAAGGTAAATACATTTTCTCATCATTATTAATCAATAGATCGTGGAAGATTCTCTCTTTCCATTCAGACAGACTTTTGTCTGTTTGTTGACTTTCTATTGTTTACAAGATTTTTTAGCCTGAAATTTCGACAAAAATCTTTAGGTTTATTCTTCTTCTTTATTTTTACAAATTTCTCCAAGATTTTTGTATTAAGCGAATTAAATATTGGATTCTTGAATTTTATTTGGTGGGCAGATGACAATTCCGATAGCTGTGGAAGATGTGAAGAGAGAGGTGAAAATATTACAAGCTTTAACTGGTCATGAAAATGTAGTTCGGTTCTACAATGCCTTCGAGGACAAGAACTCTGTTTATATAGTCATGGAGTAAGTAAAAGCCTTTATAGAACCATGTGTTTATATTATCGTCTTCTTTCTTGTGACGCAAGAAAAAGAAAGGGGAAAATGTTATTGTCTCTTCTGCTGCTAATTAGTTTTTCTTTTGATGATATGGTTCTTCAGGTTGTGCGAGGGTGGTGAATTGCTAGATCGCATATTAGCCAAGTAAAAGCCTTATCTGAGTAATAATTTTTCGTTTATTGCTCAATAGTAATATGAGTCTTAATACCCTACGTTTTATTGTTATATTGTAGGAAAGATAGTCGTTATAGCGAAAGAGACGCGGCTGTGGTAGTGAGGCAGATGCTAAAAGTTGCAGCTGAGTGTCATTTGCGTGGTTTGGTTCACAGAGATATGAAACCAGAGGTAGTATATTAATTTCTTTCATTAACATGTTTTTCAATGTGTGGTTTCTTTTTATTTACAACTTTTTTTTGTTTTTAACCAAACAGAATTTTCTATTCAAATCAACCGAAGAAGATTCGGCTCTAAAAGCTACAGATTTCGGTTTATCAGACTTCATAAAACCAGGTTAGTTGCAATGTTATTCAAATTTTTTTCTTCATATGTTACTTCTTTGATCTGACCTTTTATAACAAGAATATTGATACAATGTTGTAGGAAAGAAGTTTCATGATATCGTAGGGAGCGCGTATTACGTAGCACCTGAAGTGTTGAAGCGCAGGTCGGGACCCGAATCAGATGTGTGGAGTATCGGTGTGATTAGTTACATTCTTCTCTGCGGAAGAAGACCTTTCTGGGATAAGACTGAAGATGGTATCTTCAAGGAGGTTAGTATAGTTTCCCTGAGGGAAAAATCCATCCGAAATCAGAAATCTCTAAGATGTGTTTACAAATATATATATATAGGTCTTGAAGAACAAACCTGATTTCAGAAGAAAACCATGGCCAACCATTAGCAACAGCGCCAAAGATTTCGTTAAGAAGTTGTTAGTTAAAGATCCGAGAGCTAGATTAACAGCTGCTCAGGCTCTATGTAAGCACATTTTCTTCCATCATTTTGTTCTAATCTTCTGATCTTCTTCTGAGAATTGTGGCTTTTTTTGGTTGGTTGCAGCACATCCATGGGTTAGAGAAGGAGGAGATGCAACTGAGATTCCCATAGACATATCTGTTCTCAACAATATGCGTCAATTTGTAAAATTTAGCCGTCTCAAGCAATTCGCCTTAAGGGTATTTAAAAAGAGAGATTTGTGTTTCATTTGAGGTTTTGTTGTGTGTTTTTATATAACTTGAGTTGCTTCTTTGGGTTCTAGGCTCTTGCAACGACGCTTGATGAGGAAGAGTTGGCTGATCTAAGAGATCAGTTTGATGCGATTGATGTTGATAAGAATGGCGCCATTAGCCTTGAAGAGATGAGACAGGTAAAATTTAAAATAAAACTTAAAATGGGATGCACCAAATACTATACTTGATATTTAATCCATGTTTCTATAGGCTCTTGCGAAAGATCATCCTTGGAAGCTTAAAGATGCACGAGTGGCAGAGATTCTTCAAGCGGTATGTATATGTAAATTTAAGTTAGTTAATGATGATGAGATTCTTCAATCTAAAATTAAGCTAGAAGTTGTGTTTGATGCTGCATGCAGATTGATAGCAACACAGATGGATTTGTGGATTTCGAAGAGTTTGTTGCTGCTGCGTTACACGTTAATCAATTAGAGGAGCATGATTCTGAGAAATGGCAACAGAGATCAAGAGCAGCATTTGAGAAATTCGACATAGACGGAGATGGATTTATAACAGCAGAGGAACTTCGAATGGTAGCATTTTCTATACTATTACTTTATGCTTCTCATTAAAGAAATTAGTGTCACACTATCTAAAAAGGGTTTTCTTGTTTTGTTTCTTTTGCAGCATACTGGCTTGAAAGGTTCCATTGAGCCACTTCTTGAAGAAGCAGATATTGATAACGATGGTAAAATCAGTCTCCACGAATTTCGTAGACTTTTGAGGACTGCGAGTATTAAATCAAGAAATGTCAGAAACCCTCCTGGTTATCTTATTTCTCGGAAAGTCTAAAGAAGAAGTTTGCAGTATTGGAGAGAAAGACAAAATCAGTGTCAAGAAAGTTTTTGAATTTTTTTATCCCTAATGTAGAAAAAAAAAAGATGGGGAGTGCAGTGTTTACATGTGTTGTTGTAACATATGTTTTTATAAATTTTATAACCAAATGACAAAGAAACCGATAATGGTATATAATCAATTAGCGCAATGTAATGATGAGTTTTATTTTTTGGTGTATAACCTTGTGATCAATTAGAGTGTAAAAATACAAGCTCGTGCATCAGTTTTGTCGCATGTACAACGCTAATTGGTTATATGATTACCGATTTAAAGCTGAAGTACAAATGCATAATCAAACGCTCGAATGTGCATTTGAAACTATTCTTTATTCACAATCCAGAAACATGCGATAATTCATTCTTTATTCCACTCGTAATCCTGAACTAATTTAGTTATGTTTCCACAAAATCTTGAACTAGTATCTCTTTTAACAAAAACAACTTTAGTGGAGAAGATTCTTCATAACAGAAAGACTTTAGTTATATCGCTTACTTGGTTGTAAGCTTAATCAAGATTGGACTGGTGATGCTACATCATGTGGGTTCGAAGTCGTTAGTGGAGAAGATTCTTCATGGGATCATCCACAAGCATTCTTTTCATTCGGTAAGCCTCCATCTCTTCAGGAGTGATCTGAACGTTTTAGAAACTTAGTTGATCAAAAACCATTTAGTTAGAATCGTAATCGCCTCTTCTGCGTAATGTATCTATATATGTACGTGACCATTCCAATGGACGTTTTACTTGCGTTTTCTTTCGTCTTTTACCTCTGTCTTTCTCTCGTGCTCCTGCGCAAACCAATGGCATTACGGACATGCGACATTAATGAGTCTAAGAGTTAGTAAAGGACTAAATCTTTAAAATGTATAAATACCTTCTTAAGAGCTTCCGCAAGTTTGTTACCGTCAAGAACAAGATCTTGTGGTATTTCACTTCCCCAAGCTAGTCTTTTCTTCTCTACTAAACCAGACATCTCTGCAAACCACACACATAGATAAGCGCTAATGTACTGAGAAAAAAGTTGAACTAAATTGAATAGAAAGTAATAACTGAAGAGGATCTAAAACCATTAGAGGCTGCCCGTCTTTCATGTTGGTTTTAGCTCTGAAGCTTCTTCACCCGCTTTGATTCCTGCAACTCCAGTGCAATAGCTCTTCTTAATTGTTTGCAGACAACATTCATATCCCCATTGATGATCGTTCCACCATGACCCCCATATACTTGTGTGGTTGTATGTATAAACAACATCTTCCTCATATTTGCTTTTAGGTATCGATGATTCCTGTTAAAGACAATCAAAACAAAGAGAATGAAACAAGAAAATTATGAAGAAAAATGATCAAAACTGAAGAGTGTGTGGATGGTAATATATTACCATTCGCAACGGTCATATTCTACTTCTTTCTCGCTCTGCCCTAGCAAAAGCTCCCTGGGGATTTCTGGTTGGGCTCGTTTGAATGTTCTCGGTGGTTTTCTATCTTTTTCATGGTTGGTACGAGTTCCTTAGGGGTCTAGGGCATCTATTATGGCTTGCAGTACTAGGTTAAACCCTTTTCTATGTTTCCTAGTTCTGGATCATGTCTTGGGGATTCCTTGACCTCGGGTACACACACTTAGTCCATGTTTGGATCGATGACCTTATCATAAAGTAGTGGAACCAAGCAGATAACGTGTTAAAAAGGTTATTATTTTGCGTGCGACTTTGAAGAAACAGACGTTGACAATGAAGTGGAAGTCAGTCTTCATGACTTTTGGAGACATTTTGAGAATTACGAGTATTAAGTCAAGAGGAACGAGAGAATCAAATTGATGAAATTTTTTTACTTTTCTTTGTTCCTTATGTGGAAAAAAAGCTAGAGGTTGCAGTTCTTTCATGTGTTTTTTTCACAAATATTCATATAGAAAAAAAAATTGTAGGACTACGAATCAAGATAACTGCAATTATAAAATTATATAAAACGATTGTGAATAGAAACGGTTTGTTAAGGAACGAGCATAAAACAATATCTTGTAAACGATTTTGAAAAACAACGATACATTGGAATCGAGATTTGATCAGTTTAACTTAACTCAATATAAATCACTGTTGTGGTTCTGTGCAATTTTGAATCTCTATTTCGCAACATCGAAAAACAGAATTTACAAATTTAAATAACTACGCTATACTCTCCACACAATTACTATTTAAAAATAGAGATGTGGGAGATTCACTTAATTTTTTGGTTTGCTCTAAATCATGTTTAATGAATGAAACAGAGTATATATTTAAGTAGAAAGAGTCTTTTGATCTACAAACTAGCAAAAGTATTCAGTGAGCATGCTACTTTATTTTGCAAAGAGAGAAAAATGGAAATACGATTTATTTATGATATTATGGTGAAAATTTTAAATGAATTATTGAAAAATATTAATAAAATTTTGTCCTAAAAAATATCTTTGTGCCCACACCAAGCCGCAGACATGTATGGTCCATGTCTCTTTCATGCATTTTTTCAACTTGGATTTATGTTTTTTTTCCGGACAAACTTAGAATTTTATTTATCTTAAAAATCTGAAGTAAAAATACAATGTTTGAGAATTAAGATAGCAAAGTGATTATAAAATCAATAGACAGATTTTCTGAAAAAAAAAACAAATTATTACATAAGTAGGTATATGTATTATGAAAAGTGAATTTAATAATACTTTTCGAAATAAATACTTATCCGGTAATATAGTTGTAACTTTGTTATTTTTCTTTTCAAAATCTGATTTTTTTAATGCAAATTGTGTGTTTAGCATGCAATTTTTGGCTAAAACTCCTAATTACATTTTTACGTTGCACGAAAATTTTTTTACTTTTACAATTAGATACCAATGCTTTTATATCCAAATTTTTTTATCAAAGTTTACCTTCGACTTTGTTGTATTATTTGAAAAAAATCTTTGACATTATTTCTAATTATTAGTAATAGAGTCCCTGTCCTTTCATCCTTTCTACGCATCTATATCCAAATAATTCTAGATTGTCCTCTTAACCATTGGACATATCTTGATAAAATTGGACAAAAGAGAAGAACCACAATTTTGTTTTATCTTTTTTATGAACGAAACCAAACGGCAAATTATGCATTTAAACCAATCTATATTATCGAAGAAAGTACTACGTATGCTAATCTCTAGTGTCTTAAATATCCTGATCCATGAGATTCGTGATCCCACAATACTACCAAAGGCATCACTATTTTTGTCCATCGAAATGGCAAGCATGGTACGAGTGTAAGATCTGTCTTCAAAATCAATTCAATGGTGTAATGAAGAAGAGAAAAGTGTTGGGATGATGATCTAAGGACTTCTTAACATTGGATTCTTTGGAAGATTTAGTAATGAAAGAAGGAGACAGAAAGATTCAAGATAGATTTTTTAAAATGTCTTAAAATCCAGTATTATTAAATTTATGATTTTAAAATATAATTTTAAATTTACTGTTATTGAAAATATTATAAATAGAAAATTTTGTGAAATTTATAGTAATTTGATGAAATTTTTCAACTTAAAATATAAAAATTAAAATCTCATGATTTTAAAAAAACATTTTACAATAGCTTAATAAAAATAACTCAAAACTATCCAAACACTCAATAAAAATTATATCATCTCAAAAAATTTGAATATCATATTCAATACCCCTAAAATTCACTTTTTATATAGTTATTATGAATTTTTTCACTTTTGACGGGGGACAAATCTCTCAAGTTCTCATTTTATCTAATTAATATTATTAAGGCTTTTCTCATAATGGCCGATTTTTCTTTTCACTCTTTTACTCAATCCATTAGATTTGTAAAAAAAAAAATCAGCATTCATATTTGAATGAAAACATAAGCTTGTGAAGATAATCCAGTTATTAGGTAGGGAACTATTGGGCCAAGAATTACTCGTTCTCATCTTTTTATTAGTATGATCTTGAAATGAAGATTCGCTCAGACGCAGACATAATAAATTCGTTATTATGAACAGAAAAATGCATTGTATTTTGCACCTTTTGGGACATCAATGCATTGTATTTAGCTCAGAAGCAGACATAATATGTTGGTTATTTATTTTTCTTTTTTTTGGGTCAAAATAATATGTTGGTTATTATGAATAGAAAAATGCATTGCATTTGGCTTTGTTTGATTATAATGCGAAAAGAGCACTTATTAGGTATTAGTAGTCTGGGAGGGATGTCACACGCAAATGCCAAACCATGTTTGAATACGTTTTTGGTGTTTACAAATTAGAATGATGATCACGATTAGGTTGAGGTGGACTATTCAAACTTTTAGAGATAGAGAGGGAACAACTCATTAAGATAAATAAGAGTTAAGATTAAATTGGGAGAGAATAGTAATTTTAAATCGTGATATCACCACAAAAGTTATTTTTCTTAAAATTTCTCTTTCAAACATGAGACCACTTAAATACTTAAAACTTTAGGTTCAAAAATTGTAGAATTCCTTTTACACCCCAACTAAGTACCCCCTTCGTTACCAATGTGCTAAAAAAGTTAGTTCCATTGTTCTTATCGACGCCAATAAAATTTCCAACTAGATAAGCTTTTCGTCTGACTCAGCTTCCAAGGATCCGAAACGACCCCACCCAACCCGACTCGTTTTTGCTTAAACCGATTTAGTATCTTTAATCGCATTCACAAATGGCTATAAATAGCAATTAATTAAACTAAACCAATTTAATAAACTCTTCGCCTATAAATTAAACAAACCTTCTCTACTTTCTTAACTTCCTCCGTCAAAGCAAACGACGTCATTTCACGATGCTCTCATCTCCCTCAACCTTCTTCACTCCTCCGTTACTCTCCTCTTCTTCTCCGTCGCTCTCACCACCGTCTCGCACTTCCCTGATCTCTCCGTGTCTGTCTTCAACCACCACCACCTCCTACTACACCTCCGAGGATCCACCGAGATTACCGCAGCGAATGTCGGCGACAGCGACTCTCTACGAGATCCTCGAAATCCCCGTCGGCTCGACGAGGCAAGAGATCAAATCGGCTTACCGGAGACTAGCCAGGATCTGCCATCCCGACGTGGCAGTAAACAGTCGGAGTCGCTCCTCGTCATCGGCGGACGACGATTTCATGAAGATCCACGCGGCGTATTGCACGCTTTCTGATCCCGAGAAACGCGCCGTTTACGATCGGAGGTTCCTTCTTCGTCAGCGGAGGCCGTTGACTGTCGGTGCTTCTGGATTTGGCGGTTACGGTGGACGGAATTGGGAAACTGATCAATGCTGGTAGTGAGTTGACTCGGTGATCGAGTTTGGGAATGAACCAAGTGTGCATGAAAGGGTTTTTTCGTAATTAATGCAAAACTCTTGAGATGATTCGATTGTAAATGATAAAAAAAAGTCTGTTACATTTAGCTTAACGTTTGTATTATTAACATGGCGATAAATGATCAGTGATGTTTATAATATTCACCTTTTACCGTGCCACGTAGGATAAGGAATGAAGATTGTACAGTAATACAGTGGCCTAACTCCGTACTAATATTCACCTTTTACCGTGCCACGTAGGATATAGAATGAAGTACAGTTATACAGTCGCTTAACTCCGTAATAAAAGAAATTGACAAAATGTATCAGATTTATGTTCATGTAGAACACGATTAATCAACTATTTTTGCACCGATTAATCATTAAAGTTATTCTATTTTAGAGTAATACATTGGAGAAAAACCTTATTCTATTTTAGACTTACTCTAATTTAGAGTAAAAAATAGAGTTATACATTGGAGATGGTATAAGATTCACCTTTTATCGTGCCACGTAGGATATAGAACGAAGTACAGTTATAAAGTCGCTTAACTCAGTAATAAAAGAAATTGACAAAATGTATCAGATTTATGTTCATGTAGAACACGATTAATTAACTATTTTTTGCACCGACTAATCATTAAGCATAAAAAAGCTAAGTAAATAGATATGTTCTTTTATGTTTTTTTTTTAATATGTGTATATATGTATACTTGATTTATTATTTAGGTAAAAGATGCTGACTACATTTTGGCTAAAAATAGTATTCAATTTAATTGGCCACAAAATTGCTAAGCAAATACGACAAGAGGTTCTTTTCTCGTCAGGATAATGTATGTTTCATTCTTGACTCCTGTTTGAAGATGCCATGTTCCGGAGCATTTGCATCCCACGAATCTTTCTTATTTAACAAAATCATTATTCTTTTCACACAAAATAATATAATTCAGAACTTTTGTATTGAAGTTATATATATATATCTCCTTTTTTTGGAAAATCTTTCAAAAACAGTATTTGGTAAATGGAAAAAAAAAACATATTTATAGTATCAAAATGAGCTTTCTCCATGTGTCATGACTTACCTCATATAATTTTTAATGTCTAGAGTCACAAACCACTATCAAATTGAACATAATTATTTATTTGTTCATTTTTGGGAAAGCAGTTTCAAGAAGAAAAAAAGAATGACAAATGACAACATGAATCAAGTTTCTAAATATCAATACGACAACAAGACATAGATCGGTATCTCACGATATGTTTGTAATGCGATGTATGTTAATAAAAAGAAAAAGGCCATTTCTAGTCTGCGTAAGACAATATGAATCAAGTTTAAATGACAAAGAAGCTGTCCTCTCCAACCTCCTTGACAAGTTCACCGTGCTTCGTGCTCAGTACCTTATTAGTTTTATATTTCATCGTCCACAAGTACACAGGAAAAAACAATGTTAACAAGTAAACTAAGAATGAATATTTTTGTTTATATAAAGACCATTCTAAGAAACATAGAATTTGTCAACCCGTTGACTCGCGGCTTGCTTGGGCTGAACCAGCGATGCAATACGGTAACCCGAAAGATTTTCCCGTTTACTTTTCCCATTTTATGTTTAAAAACATTACCCATCCAAAATGACAGATTGACAAATACAATTTATAGAACATCTGAACATGACAAAAGCTTTGCAACTGATTTAGTCCTTTGCAAACTGGTAACAAATTTTCATCTTTTTGACTTTTTAGTTGTTAGACCAATATTTATCAGAAGCAACATTAATGGGATTTCTGGTGAAGCTTCAATGCCCTAGGCCAAAATATAACCTTCCTTTAAATCTCCATCGTAGATCTCCCCAAAATCTCTCGTTTCCTCGTTTTTCCATAGACCTATCGAAGCCAACACCGGTCAGACTTCCAGTCATCAGAGCTTCTTCACCATCGCCGTCGAATCCCATACCTTCACTGGTCAAAACCACCTTCATTACCCTCGCTGCAGCAGCCGCTCTTTTCTCAGCATCCTTGTACCTAGTCTTCAAACCGACCTTTACCTTTTCAGTTTCCACCATCTCTGTACAAGAAGCCACCCTACAAGAAGCCACCCTCGAGAAACATCTCGAGACGCATTCCAACGACGTGGGAGCTTTATTATCTCTGACGAAGATAAAATTTGAGTCCAACAAGTATGACCAAGCGATAGAAACTCTGAACCGTCTCATCGAGATCGAACCAGATGAACCGAAATGGCCGGCTATCAAGGCTCGGATACTGTCATTCCACGGCAAACAAGAACCGGCGATCAAAGCTTTCGAGGAGATTCTTTTAAAAGACCCGTTTCGTGTCGATGCGTATCATTACTTGGTGATGGAGCATTATGACTCTAAGTCCAAACTAACAGAGCTAGAGAAGAGGATCAACGAGGTGATTCGAACATGCAAGAAGAAGAAGAAAAAGACGAAAGAGATACGTGGTTTCAGGATGTTGATCGCGCAAATTAGGGTTATTGAAGGAAACACAGTTGAAGCGATTCGGATTTGCCAAGAGTTAGAGAAAGATGATCCAAAAGATATCAGGACATATCTGTTTCGAGCATTAGTGTATTCGTTGATGAAAAAGGGAGACGAAGCTTCGAAGCAATTCGATCAATTTGGTAAGCTGCTTCAGGATGATCCTTACTTAGTGACTACGACAATGAATGCGAAGAATATTTCGTCCGAATGGAGAATCGTCCTTGCTTACGATAATATCTATTGCTACTTAAGTACATTTGGTAAGCTTTTCATGGCTTCGGTCTTCCACAAATTCAGTTAAATTGGAATGAAAATAAAAAAAGTTATTGATTATGAAACAGTACGACGAGTACCTCCTAATTATCATTGTACCTCATTTTGTGTGTTTGTCTCTGTAATTTACTGCCTAAATAGTTGTAACGAACCTCTGATGCAATTGTGTGTTTTATTTTTATCTTGTAAAGGAATTTATGTATTTAATCTGATCGAACAAACCAAAATTTACGTGGGCCTGTTTTGTAATGTTATTTTTATGTTTATATTTCGTATATACTTTCACTATTATTTTTACATATATACACTAGGGTTACCCCCCAAACTACCGGCGAATTGTATATTCAAATTTTGCTACTGTTGTCTATTGTGGCTGATTTCTTCTTTTTGTTATTTTCCCAAGTTTGACGAAGCAATGATATGGCCTTTTAAATGGCTTAAGTGTCAGCTAAATTATTGTTATATATTAGAATTTGCTTTTTCCACATGTGTAGAACATACACCAACATAGAGAAAGCGGCATGTTAGGTCGAATAAGAATAATTAATTAAGAGAGCTATAGCCTATAACATATCTGAAGATTTTTTTTTTTGTATATATAATTTAAAAATTCTAAAGTATGTTACTCGCTGTGCCAGTAAATTGCTACTCGTATTCGGCCCTGCACGTTTGTATCTTAGCCGGCTTTTTAAATTGTTTTTCTTCTTCTTACGAGGGCCTGTTTAACCTTCTTAGGGATAACAAGAATAGAATAGCATTTGTTTGATGAACGGTTCTAAAGAGACAGTTAACTATTTTCGTGGGTCAAAAAGAAATACACAAAAGTATGGTACCCATCGTTTACTCTAACCATCCTTGTTCGGTAAGCTGCTCAAGGTATTCGAGAAATATTATTATATGGATTCCGACACAAAGGAAGAGTACTCAGGGATATTAAAAAAATAAAAAAAGGAAGAGTACTTGAAATTCAATACTTGAAATCTTTTGTGTGTAAATGTTAAATCAATAATAACAATAATAATAATAATGTTAAATCAATAATAGTAAATGTTAAGTCAACAAATCTTGATTATGGAGATAGAGATTTAGCATATAAAATGACAATGACATAAACGTCTGCTCACTATTTGAGTGTTACGTCTGGTTTTGAAATCACTACAGTTGCAGTGAGGAAAATTCTTTCCATTATAGTTCTTGAAGTCGTTTATGCATGCCTTCTTCCCGTCAGGTCCACATGTCCCAAGGAATAATCCTCCATCATTGTTACACTCCCTTGCTTCCACTAATTTGTTAAGTTGTAGATATAATTCTTGTTAGATATATAACAATTGATAATAACACACCAACAAATTAAACTTATCTCATAGTATGCTTTTATGACTACAAAAATCATCAATATTTTTCGTACGATAATATATAGGATTCCACATCAACGATTACTAAAAAAATAATTAAGAAAGTCAAATTACTTCATTAATACTTAGTTTTGGAAATTAAGTAGTAGCAATTTTCATAAAACTATGAAGATTAACAATTTTTCAGATTATGCGAATAAATAAACAAGATAAAAAAAGGATGATGATATATCACCTTGAACATGAGTTAGAGCGAGTAACATGAGAACAGAAAAAGTCATTAGCAAAATGGAAGACCTCATGATTCAAACAATTTGATCAAATATTGTTATTTGCAAAACTCTCTTGCTTGTCACACCCTCATTATAAATACACTCAGCATATACTAAAAATAGATGTTCTTACATTCAAATTGAGTAGTGTGAGACCAAGTCAACGTGATTAACGGAATACATAATGCATTATTTTTAGAAACCAATCTCATAGTAAAATTCACTTGTTCGTTTCAAATAGACAGGCCCAACACTTAAACCATGACCCAATCTATACATTTATGAAAGATAAGGCCTGTGATTCAACTGCACACGTGGTAACAAGTAACAACTAACAACAACCGCCGATAGAGAAGGAAAGCTGACGTGGCGAAAATCTGGTCAAAATCGAAAATTAGGGATTAGTGGATAGATCTCTTTGCACTTTAGGGTTCACTTTCAAAACGGTTTCTCGAGTTTTTTTGTTTAGCAAATGGCGGAAGAAGATCATCAATCGGCGGCGAGATCTACCGGAAAAGTGAATTGGTTTAGCGATCACAAAGGATATGGTTTCATTGCACCAGATGACGGCGGAGAGGAGCTTTTCGTTCACCAATCTTCAATCGTCTCCGATGGATTCCGAAGCTTGGCCGTTGGTGAATCGGTCGAATACGCGATCGCGCTTGGTACCGACGGGAAGACTAAAGCCGTGGATGTAACTGCTCCTGGCGGCGGATCACTCAACAAGAAGGAGATGAGTTCTCGCGGAAACGGCGGTAGTTGTTTCAGTTGCGGCGAGGTTGGTCATATGGCGAAGGATTGCGTCGGCGGTGGTGGCGGTGGTCGTAGATCCGGTGGAGAAGGTTCTTGCTACGTTTGTGGTAATGTAGGACACTTCGCTAGGGATTGTAGGCAGAACTCCGGTGGAAGCGGCGGCGGCGGCGGTGGAGGCGGAGGCGCTGTGTGTTACAATTGCGGAAAGGTTGGTCATATGGCGAAGGATTGTCGTGGTGATTCCGGTGGGATTAGATACGGAGGCGGTGGTCGTGGATCTGGCGGTGATCGTGGATCTGGCGGTGAAGGATGTTACACGTGTGGTGATGTGGGACATTTCGCTAGGGATTGCAGGCAAAACGCCGGTGGAAACGTCGGAGGAGGTGGGAACGTTTGCTATAACTGTGGCGGAGTTGGCCACGTGGCGAGAGTTTGCACAAGCAAGAGACCTTCTGGTGGTGGTAGTGGTGGTGGTTGTTACGAATGTGGTGGAATTGGACATTTGGCTCGTGATTGTGAGCGTAGAGGAAGTGGAAGAGGAAGTGGTGGTGGAAAGTGTTTCAACTGTGGAGAAGAAGGTCACTTTGCAAGGGAATGCTCTTCGCTTGCTTAACAATAACAAATATGAAAGAGAGTAATGTTCATAAAACTTCTTTTGTTTTTCTGATGAAAAGGTTTTTTTCTTCTTTTTTCTTTGGTGACTATAATGTGATAGCAGCTAAGAGTTGTTTCGGTTCATGTTTTTGGAATGTTTCTTTGGGAGTTTTATGATCTCTTTATTGCTCTTGGTTCTTGCAAGTCTATTCACTACTTTTGTTAACCCATAAGTTTGTGACTTTGAATGATATGTGTGATTGCTTTGGTGTGATTGTCATGTGATGGTCACTTGGTATTAACTAGTTATGCATTTCCACCACCTTGGTAGAGATCAGTCCCAAATTCTTTCTTACATTCCTTTAGTTATTGTTTATCCCGGTTCTTGGTTTGTTCCTCGCTTCCAATGTTGCTGTGTACCCACGTATCTTTCATAAACAATCGGACAAACTCCTATCATACGTTTAACTTTTGTTATCCCTTTAACAAAAAAAAAATGGCGTTTTCGAATTTTGAACACCACTTGATCAAGTTTTGAATCTTTTGATCATTGACAAAATTGCGAAGTTTTTGTCTTTTTGATGTGAACGTTGAAATAAAAGATAAGATCAACGAACATGTATATACGGTACCAAGTTCCGCAATGGCCGACATTCAGGATCAGATAACTGTAGTTATCTCAACTCTCAAGCATGTGCCGATGTGTTTCTGTTAGAGAGTCGCTATCTCTCTAGTGGTGGTCAGTGGTCACACTTGATTACTCTAACTCAGGTGGCAAGTTCGAAAGCCAGTTGCTACATTTTTAAGTTTCTAATAGATTATAGGGTAATGGGCCAAAAGAAAACTTTTAGTTTGGCACCCAGTCAAAAGATGGGTTTCAGTTTCACAACTAATTTTTTNTTTTTTTTTTTTGTCAACCTTGTTATAATATTAAAGAGACCACTTGGGCCAACGAGTTATACAAATGATAATCAAAGAAGCCCATTACAACATCACTTATCCAACTAATGCCCAAAAACCAAAGATAAGAATGGAGTGCATGAGTTACACGTGTCCCACACGTGTTTTTC